>JAJMGN010000224.1:0-122677 GCA_030575015.1 Cephaloascus albidus | reverse complement strand
TATAAAATGAGGACTCTCATAACTGAACAGATTACAGAATGTGAAGTAATGATACACATTACGAATCACCAAAGGTTCAAAAATTATTGAAGAATAGAGTTTGAAGCTTAAAGTAAAGAAGCTAAGGTATACAATTCGTTTATAGCATGCTATGATGTATATACTTTATTAATATATTTTAACAAAAAAAAAAAAAAAGCTTTGTGTTGACTCTTGACTCTTGACTCTTGACGGTGAGGTGGTTCACTGTTCACGTTCTCCCCGGGATCCGAAATCGACGAATTGCAAAAATCTGTAATTTGAATCTGCGCCGAACTTCTTGATTCAGCAGTGATAAAAATTGCCATTTGTACTTGTTCCTTGAAAGTGCGGGTCTACCTGTCTAATCCACATAGCTTCAAAGCTGAAACTTGCCAATTGGACGGAGTCTCGCTGACAAAACTGCGAATATCTCCAAGTAAAACCAGGAGAAAGTCATCTATTTACTTCGACAAAGACCGAATGGAACTGACGATGCCACCTCCAGGCTCCATTTCAGCTTTCGGCTCCAAGTACACCAGATTGACATCTCCTGGACTTCTCTACAATATTTGCAACTTTCACCTAGTTCTAAAAAGTACTATGTCCTAAGATTACCACTTGGCACTCATTGATCCAAGCTCATCTTAAAAAGTGCACAAATTCAATGTCGTTTCTTTTTGCTGTGTTTCTCCATTTCTTTTACATTTCTTTTGGGCGATTTTTGCAGCTTTTCTTTAGTACTTAGGATCTCATCGATCATAATGCGCAGAGCGCTCAGCGTGCGCACCCCATAAAATATTGAGGCAACAACAAAATCATATATAAATAGCAGCTTTCCTCCCTCCGATATTATTCTCAATCTTTTTCTATCTACAAAGAATATCACACTTCAAAACAAAATATAATGACTGCTGATAAACCAATTGTTCAATCCATCACAAACACAGAAATAGGTCCTTTACCTAAACCATACCCTGAATTACCAAGTTCAGTCTTGGATTTCTTCAAATTAACTGGTAAATCTGGTGTTGTTACCGGTGGGTTAAGAGGTATAGGATATTGTATCTCTGAAGCGTACTGTCAGGCTGGAATTTCAAAATTAGCTATCATGGATTACGCTGATAACGATATTGTTTTCAAAAATTTACAAGCTACATATCCACACACTGAAATCATCTACCTCAATTGTGATGTTAGAAAAGCTGATGAAGTTAGAACAGTTGTCAATCAAATTGATTCTCATTTCGGTGGAATTGATATATTTGTTGCTAACGCTGGTATTGCATGGACTTCAGGCCCAATGATTGATGTTGAAGGTGATGATGATTGGCACAATGTTATAAACATCGATTTAAATGGTGTTTACTACTGTTCAAAAGCTGTTGGTAAAATTTTCAAAAGACAAGGTCATGGTTCGATGGTTATGACTGCTTCAATGTCTGCTCATATCGTCAATGTCCCACAATTACAAGCTGCTTATAATGCTGCTAAAGCTGGTGTCTTGCATTTAGCTAGATCTTTAGCTATCGAATGGGCTCCATTCGCTAGAGTTAATTCAGTTTCCCCAGGTTATATTGCTACTGAATTATCAGATTTCGTTCCAGAAGATGTCAAAGGTATTTGGTATGGTTTAACTCCTTTAGGAAGACAAGGTATGCCAAGAGAATTAGTTGGTGCTTACCTTTATTTTGCTTCTGATGCTTCAAGTTTTGCAACTGGAAGTGATTTAAAAGTTGATGGTGGTTATTGTTGTAAATAAGATTGTTTCTTGTTTTTCGTTTTTAGCTACTTTTTAAAAGTATCGTATTTGTTTAATTGTTACTTCATCTTTATAGAATAAATTAATTTCGTTTGTTGATTGTTGATATATAATTGTAGTTTTCAAATTGATTCATGTATTCATACAGTTCCAATTGCCATTGCCATATTCTATCTATTTTGTAGGACTACAAGATCATTCGAATCTAATATCTCAACATATAGATCATTTAATAAAACGGGTTGCCCCAGCTTATAATAATTGCTCCCGGTGTTATGTGATCATGATACATCATGAATCATGGAACATTGGAAGGTTTAAGCTCGGGGTCAATAGTTTTTCCGGATCAGCTTGTTTAATAAGTTTAAACGTGGACGCCGGATGATGAGACAATTAAGGGGGTTCACTGAATCATCGCATTAACTGGTGGCCAGGGACCAGGACTCGAGTGCTCACTGCCAGTGCTGACTCCTGAGTGTCCACTGTTCCATTGTCGAAAATAATTCAAAAATGGAGAAAATATTAACTAATGATTAAGATCTTGTGCTCATTATATAAATCGAGCACGATATATTCTACGATACGACCATGAACGCGGCATGCGAATCGAACATGTTCGTATATATATATTGGATATTTTGATTGCATCCAGCTCGATCCTATTGACTCTTGAGGCTTGATTCTAGATACAAGTTTGAACTTTGAACCCCTAAATATCATCAACCGAAATTACAGTTGATTCCTTGAAGATGAACCCGGCATTTAGTAAAAATAAGGGTGTACGTCAACCTGTCAATCTAGTTTGAAACTGCTATTCATTTTCTGATCTTGATTCAATTAAAATATTCAATGAGATCATAGATGCAGCAGCTCATCTCTGCTGTAGGCTACGTCACACCGGGAATGAAGAGACTTACGAAGCTGACTCCAAGAATCAAGACTCAAGAGTTGACTGATCTCTCAGACAGTAGTCTTCCTGTTCACTGTTCATTAAACATTTCTCTCGGAGCTTTTACCTTCATTATTAAGAGTGCCCCGGACACTAGAATCCTGGGCTCTTTTCTTGTAGTATAAATCAATCTGGAAAGTTGAGAGTCGAGACTGAACATTCAACAAGTCGAAACGAATCATAAACTGAAGAAAATTAAATTAAATTAAATTACGTAATTATTATCCTGCATATAGTTGCCAAATATATATTCTTTCATGGAAGAAAAGTACCAAAAGGGTTGCTCCTTTTTCTTTTAGAGAGCAAATATGGATTATCTGAAACATCTGATTTGCTAAATAATCCATTCCTATAAATTGAATCTGATTCCTTTCTTTTTACGAATTATATTTAAGTACACTAGCTACTCAACAAATTATATAGTCCATTTAACATGGGTACAAAGTCAGTGATAAATGAATCAATTGGTGATTTACCAAGGCCATCACCCAAATTACCAAAACATTCTCTCCAGTTATTCTCATTAAAGGGGAAAGTTGCGTCAGTTACTGGTTCTTCCACTGGGATTGGATATGCTGTGGCTGAAGCATACGCTCAAGCTGGTGCTGATGTTGCTATATGGTATAACTCTCATCCATCTGATGAGAAAGCTGAAGCAATAGCAAAGGAATATGGTGTCAGATGTAAAGCGTATAAATGTTCAATCACTGATTCTGATGCAGTGGAAGCTACAATCAACCAACAATTGAAGGATTTTGGAACTATTGATATCTTTGTGGCTAATGCTGGTGTTCCATGGACAGACGGGCCAACGATTGAAGCTAAAGGATTCGATTCATGGAGAAAAGTCATCGATTTAGATTTAAATGGTGTATACTATTGTTCTAAAATTATCGGCCAAGTGTTTAAGGAAAAGGGAAAAGGTTCATTAATATTAACAGCTTCAATGTCTGGACATATTGTCAATGTTCCTCAGTTGCAAGCTCCTTATAACGCTGCGAAATCTGCAGTTTTACATTTAGGTAAATCATTAGCTATAGAATGGGCGGGCTTTGCAAGAGTCAATACAGTTTCCCCAGGCTATATTGCTACAGATATCTCAAGTTTTGTGTCCGATGAAATCAAGAGTAAGTGGTGGCAATTGATTCCAATGGGAAGAGAAGCTTTACCTCAAGAATTAGTCGGCGCTTACATTTATTTGGCCAGTGATGCTTCTACCTATACAACTGGTGCTGATATTATTGTTGATGGTGGTTATTGTGTTCCTTAGTGGCTAAATTATTATAAGTTTAGAGTAATCAGCAAGTGTAATATATATTATCGACCTTTCGAAATATATAATAATATAGCATGTAGACGCGCATAATTTTATAATTGATCTAAGCCTGCAGCTAGCTGATATTAATATATATCTCAGCTTATAAAGCAATATGATTTATAAATTCAATGATTTCTTCATGAACATTCAATATATAACTAGTGCCTATATATATATTATAATTATTAATACTCCCGTAAATTGGAATTATTTAAATTAATGCAAATATAAGTCAGCTGCTAGCTAGATGTAACTTTTCCATTATCACACAGCTGCTCATGAGCTATAATATATATTATAATATAATATAGAAAATATTTGAACCCTAATTATACAATTAATATTAATATATACATTAAAAAATATAATAATTAGCACAATGCTCTCTAATTCCTACCTTTGAGATTTCTGACCTTCATTAATGTTCATATTGTTTGGCATGGTGCAAAGGGAGATTTAACGAAATCCTAGCCGGGCACTGGCCTCCTCTTATAAATGACGTGGAATCGACATTAATGTTAACATAAACAGCTTAACTGATATAACTAATTAGAATTTTGAAAGATAAGCTATAAGTTATAACGATATAATGATATCATGATACCGTGAATCAATCTGATTTATCCTTTAATTATCGCAAACTGCAGCGGGTGCAAAATAAAATAAAACAGAGCAAAATTTCCGGGAAACGTCCGACTTCCGGGACACTGACGTCTACGGTCTGACTTTCACAATTCACGTGGTTTTAGCTCGAGAATGACATAATCAAATAGTTGTTAATTGTTAATGGATTACCTAATAACACATCGCCTTTAACCAAACTAAATGAAAAAAGTTCACAATCTGCAGGACACCAAATTGGGATCACACCCGGATTCATTACAGCAAAAGTGTCTCCCTTGAAATCTTCAGTGTGAAGAATTATAAAAAGATGAACAATTCCACGAATTTAATCTCTTTTTCTTTCTTCCTCATAATACATTTTTACTGAAACTCAGCATAAAGTGTATAGATATTCTAAAAGCACCCGCATAATATTCAAAGTATCACAGATTCACAATGTCCTCTCCAGTTTACAGTCAAGTCGTTAAAGGTTTGGGTCCTTTACCAACTGCTCCTCCATCATTACCATCCCATGCCTTAGCATTATTTTCATTGAAAGGTAAAGTTGCCTCCATTAGTGGCTCATCCACTGGGATTGGATATGCTGTGGCTGAAGCTTACGCTCAAGCTGGTGCCGATGTTGCTATTTGGTACAATTCTACTCCAGCTGATGCAAAAGCTGAGGCCTTATCTCAAAAGTACGGTGTTAGATGTAAAGCTTACAAGTGTAAAATCAATGATCCTGAAGCTGTCGAAACTACTATTTTACAACAAGAAAAGGATTTCGGAACGATTGATATTTTTGTTGCCAATGCTGGTATCGCATGGAGTTCAGGTTTACCAATATTAGAAACTGAAGGACACAAGGATTGGCAAAGAATCTTTGACGTAGATGTCAATGCTGTCTATTACTGTGCCAAAGCTGTTGGTGCTATCTTTAAGAAAAATGGTAAAGGTTCATTAATTTTAACGGCTTCAATTTCTGCTCACATTTCAAATGTTCCTCAATCACAGGCTCCATATAATGCAGCTAAAGCTGCTGTTTTACATTTAGGTAAATGCTTAGCTGTTGAATGGGCTACTTTTGCTAGAGTCAATACTGTTTCTCCAGGTTATGTTGCTACTGAATTAACTGATTTTGCACCAAGAGAATTAAGAAATGCTTGGGTATCATTAGTTCCAATGGGTAGAGAAGCTTTACCTCAAGAATTGGTTGGTGCTTACATTTATTTGGCCAGTGATGCTTCAACCTTTGTTACTGGTACTGATATTATTGTTGATGGTGGTTATACCGCTTGTTAGGTTTGATAGATTTAATAGACTCGATAGGAAATAATATATGTGAAACTCAACTCGATGTAACTGGGAACGTTCAACGAGTGAATTATAAATCTTTCCATTGGTTGATGGGATGAAAAAGTTGTTAAACGATCCTAGTTTGATGATGGTAGGTTAAGAAGAGATCTAATGAGCTATAAGTTTGATATAAATTTGATACAAAGTGAGAAAGCCGGCGTCTATTATCTATTCAGACTACACTTCAATGCTCAAATCTTCACTGTTCAAGTTTCAAATTTCAATAATCAATTTTGAATTTTTTTGAACAAAGGGAAAACAAACAGTGGAATATTCAAAATTTACCATGATTTAATCCCATGATTTAATCCCTTGATTTAATCCCTTGATTAATTTAAGCTCGTGTTTGTTCAGGACTCAATTTAAAATCAGGATAATTATCTGTGTGTGCGGCTCATAAATCTCGTGTCTGACCCAAATCTACACCTGTCAAATCTTAAAAAGACGCTAAAATGTTTTTTTTATTAACGCGATTAAGTTCTTTCTGTGGTTTAAAATTTGAATAACTCAAAAATTGATGGAGAGGAAATTGCAAGAATACTGTAAAAAAGTTGCAGGAAAATTTGTTGCCAAAATTTGTGGCAAAAGTTATTATATAAATACTGAAAATGTCTTTATTCAATCTTGAGAATTATTCTTTTTACTCAAGTGATTTAAACAAACCGAACACAGTTCAGTCAAATCATCAGCCAACCATAACAGACAACTCTTCTCACCATTCCACAATGAGCAGATCAACCGACAGACAAAACTATGAGTCAATTCCTCAAAATTTACAGTCAAACATTTTAGCCGCTGAAGAAGGTCGCTCAAATTTAGTTGATTCTAACTCACAATTGAATGAGTTGGCTGATCAATCTCCATACGGTGGTAAAGCTCCACGTACTTTGAGATCTTTATTCCCAACTTTTACAAAAAATACTCGTTATCAAGGTGAATCTGAACCTTTGATTGGCGGTAACAATCCTAATGCAGAAGATGATGGATGGCTTCCATCGATTCCTTCCATTCCATCAATTATTGGTAAATTACTCCCAAAGTTTACAGTTCCTGCTCCCATTCTTGATTTTTCCACTAAGCACAAATACTTTTTCTATTTTGTTGCCATAATTTCAAGTATTACTGTTGCTATAATCTTATTATTTACAGGAAACAATTCTGCTTTCTCTGCATATGTCAAGGCCATTCTTTGCTACTATCTTGGTAACCAATCTTACATGGGGAACTACTGTGATGGTGAAGTTACTGCTCCAACTCCTTCCGCAGGCACAAGCTCATTTTCTTCCACTTACACTTCTTCAACTTCGTTAACTACTGCCTCCACAACACCAAAACCTTCAACATCAACTTCAACATCAACAACAACAATAAAAGCAACAACTACTCACACTGGTTTGCTACCAAGTGATTGGCCTGCTTACAATTATTGATTAAATTGGTTGATCTATAAAGAATAATGGTTTATTTTATTTTGAGTATATGATTAAAGCTGTGTTAATCATTGACAGAACAAATCATCTGGTGTACTAATATCAATTATTTTGTTTATATTGGCTTTTTTTATGGTGGTAATATATGGTCCTTCGGTTATTTTTTGAAGATGACGTTACTAAAATATTGTGCTGCTTATTTTCAATTCTCGTTTTATTTTTGTGCATTTTGATGGAGGTACCACCACACTTGCAGATTAGCTTCTCTTAATTTGGGAAGAAGTCCTTAGCTGTCGTGTTTAATTTTTAATATAATTTCAATTTTACATATAGTGAGCTTCGATAACTTTTTGCAACCGATGCAGAAGCCGCGTTTATTTCCGCATGTACGAATATCTCAGAACGGCGGAAAAATAATTTTTCTTAGAAAATAAATTTATTGCTACATCAGACTGGAATCAAGTTTAATCAAGTTCACTCTTCAAAGACATAAATCGTAGTTACAATGGCTAAAAACACAATAAGGTCTTCCAAAAGTAAGATCTCAAATAAATATCAATCAAATGAATCAACTTCACAACCAAAAAGAAATCACACAAAGACATCTGATGATAGCGATGAGTTCCATACTGCGGATGAAGGAGAATCTGAAATATTAGATATATCAAACAATGGAGATATAGAAGAAGGAGAAGAAGACATGGATCAAATGGAAGAAGATGAAGAAAACATCGAAGAAGATAGTGAAGAAGATAGTGATGATGCACCAGAAGAAGATACTATAACTAGTGGTAAAGAAGCAATAAAGAAATTAGAACAAGAAAAACGAAGATTGGCCCAGGAAAAGAAACAAGCAGAGAAGGAGAAGAGAAGACAGCAAGATTTGAGATTCAAAGAACAACAAGAGCAAAAGAAGAAGAAGGAAAGTTCAGTTAAGAAAGTCACAGAAGAATTACCAGAATATTTACCTCAAGAGTTGTTCGAGTCCTTAGATAAAGAAACAGAAGTCTCTGAAGATATCAAACAATTACAGAATAAGAATAAGCATTTAAAGATTGAGCATTTCGAAGAAATGGATAAAAGAGAGTTGAAAAGACAACTTAAATTACAAAAATTAAAGGAATTGAAAAGAGCTAAGAAGGTCAATATCAGAAAGGGTCCATTAAATGTTACTGTTGCAGTAAAGAAAACTGGATTGGTACCCAAAACAGAAAAAAAAGTTATGAATGTTCGTGACAAGTGGTTAAAGAGAAAATCCTTAGGTAGAGCTTAATTAATTTATAATCAACTGCATCAGAAATATAATTTTTATTGTAAATCTATTCTTTAATAAAGGATGCTAGTATCGGCAAGCACATACCAGCAATGGATAACCCAAATTCAGAAACATCCATTGAATTTGAATTCTCATTCATTGTAGCATCAGTACCTGCACTGGAAGGATGGTCTTCATGATATACTTCTTGCATAACATGAATGGCCACATACAAGAAGGTCCCACCACTAAATAATAATAAAGCACCCGTCCACCATTGCAAAGTTACTGATTCATGAGCACCGCCGAATACCAAAAGTAACAAGTATGTCGCTACAGCACCAATTGGAGCTGACGAGGCGAAACATAATAGATGAAGCTTCATAGTCTGTGTTGAAAGGTTCGACGATATCAAGACAATACCAAGACCAAATGAGGCTGGGAATTTGTGGATCATTATAGCTGTGAAGACCAAGATCCCTAACGATGTGTTTGAAGTAGCCATACTTGATCCCAATGCGATTCCATCTGCTAAGGAATGTATCACAAGTCCAAGTGTACTAGGCGAGGAAAATACCATTTTAAGTATAGGGATTGGATTATATTTGCCAGATGTCAAAGATCCAGTTGGTGATAGATAGTTAGTTTGATCTGGCTCGACTCTCTCATTCAAACCAACGTATTTAGGCAGAGCACCAAATGATTGGAAAATCAATTCTGTATGGTCAATCAAGTACATCAATGCAAACCCAAATAATAGCAGTATGCCAACATAGAATGATTGGTCCTGCTGACCTTCATCAGTTGGTGCTTTATCAGCTTTATCATCATCTTCACTACCTAAATCGTCATCTCTCTTAGGATGTTCTGAAATGCGAATCGAACCATAAAACGTCTCAATTCCTTCAGGTATGACCACCATCAACGAAGTACTTATTAGAACACCCAGACCAAACACCGATATGCGTCTTACTCTATGTGAGGAAAATGAGACTGTCATCGGGAGTAATCCTGCTCCATATGAGCTTTATTGTCAGTATTTTTTTGTGAAAGAGCTGGAGCGGTTGCCTCTATTGAATCAAGGATGTAAAGACACATACGTTAGGCCCATTAGCAAGGACGCAATCAACAATATAAAGAAATTGCTTCTCATTATCCAGTGGAATATTTTTCTGTAGTTTATTCCGTACTGATAAGAAATTGATCTGGAAAACTGTCAGAACTGTCTCTATTGCACTGCAATAACGTCTGTAGAGAAAATCCGTCTGGCACCTCAATATTACTGTCCAACTGAGCTGATTCTCAGTGTGAAATTTTCTGTTTCTTGGTCTGTTCAAAATAAATCAAACTGATGAATTGTTAAAACCCCGACTGCTGGTTAGGATCGAGCGTTAACTAAATAAACAAAATGAATTTATTTATGCGGTAAGTTTTGGTTCAATTTTTGGTGACGGTTTTGGTGCTCCATTGGACATGAAATATGAGCGGGAATGAGAGGGAGAAGGATATCATATCAGCAGGGACAGAATTAGCCTTGTCCCACTTCAGACTGGGCAAGTACAGAGACGCGTTGAAAGTGTACAACAAGGTGCTCACCATCATCAAATCACGAACCGAACAGGACATAATCCAGGCCAGAGTTGACAATGGACTCTCTCCAAGACCCGTTGTTGGGCCTCTTATCCATCCCAAGTTGGCTGCTGTTGTGGACCAGAGAGCTGCTACTTATGATAAGTTGAATTTACTCGATAAGGCGTTAGAAGACGCGAAGAGACTAATCGCTTATGAGCCAGTGGGCTCCAAAGGATATTTGAGAACAGGGAAGCTCTTGCTACTGATGAAGAAGGACTACGAGGCATACAAAGTGTACAGAGAAGGAGTGAGTCTTATCCTGAAAGCCATTGCTGAACATCACATATCCGTCTCTATTAAACTATTTGACAACTTGAAGTACCAGTACAAGACTCTCTCAGATAAGTTCAAAAAAGAGAAAGAGTCAAGACAGACTTTGAATAAACCAAATAATGTTGGTCAAAGATTAACCAAATCATTCACTGAACAGAAATATAAAGTGTCAACTGGATCTCAAAGAACAGTTCAATCAATATTGCCCATAAAGAGAACTGCATCAGAACCCATACTCATACACCCGAAGAAAATCCACCTAATCACCTTTGACCCTTTAGACCATTTCCCAATGGAACTTATATTTGAGATCTTTGAGCAATTATCATTTAGTGACGTGCTAAGATGCTTAATGGTATCGAAACGCTGGTTTGAATTGTTAACTTCATTACCTAGTTTATTCCAATTCATAAGGTTCAGAAATAGAGCCACATTACAAGAGTTCGCAATGGGGATGAAACGATTAACTAAAGCTCATAAAAGGTCCCCTTTCAAACAAGTAAGGATGTTCAAATTGAAACCAAAATCGACAGATGAAAAGGCATGCTTAATATACATGTTCCATAGAGTCGCATTGAACTATCAAGGATTAGAGTTGGTTCTCAGCGAGTTTACCTTGTATGATTTCATTAAAATGGTAGTTAGAGAAGAATCTGGATTACAGAATATTAGAGAAACTAAAAGATTCAGATTATCATTGAAGCTCATTACAGGATTAGAATCAAATTTGTTAGAGATGATGCCAAACTTGCAAACATTAGAACTTATACCCAATGATATCGCTGTACTTAATCCAAACATCCATCATGAGCTTCCCAAGACTATTTCCAGTAGCTTGAATTATCCTAACTTGGAAAACTTATCAATATTGGGCAATCCCAAATTTGACAAAAATAAAGTGGTCCCATTCACAGAAGGATTTTCATTGAACAAGTTCCCGAATTTAAGGTCTTTAACAATAGTTGGATACGATCTCACACAGTTTATTACAACACCAACATTTTCGAAAATGTTTGATAATTTACCAAATTTGAAAAACTTGGTATTGGAGAACAATAAAGGATTAGATTGGGAAATCTTCTTGAACGTTTTCCAGTTTTCTAATTGCGTACTTGATTCATTATTGTTGAGACAAGACAATATCCAGTCTCCAACTCATTTGAGACCCTTCCAGCTCGATAATTTAGTACCATTATCACAGTTGAGATCATTGGATATCTATTCGTCATCGCTCTCTTTTGAAGGTTTGATGAAGTTATTATCTTGCTGTAAAGATACATTGAAGACACTATTCATGGGGAATTGCCAGTATTTTGTATTCAAGACAGGTAGATTAGGAAATTTCAGAGGAGTTAGAGGAGGCGTATTTGAACTTTCTCAATTTTTCAAGATGATTCCAAACGTTGAAAAATTATATTTAAGTGAAAGTAATATAGACGATTTCACGTTGAAGGAATTTTATACAACTTTAAAATCATTGAAATTTAAGACAAATCTCAAACTTTTAGATATTGGATTCTGTCAGTTCCAAGGAATCGGATTGATTGATTTATTTGGTGTTAGTAAAAGGTATGCTCCGACATTTGTATTAGATACTTTGGTTATAGATGGTTGTGAAGTTTCTCCTGGTACTTTGAAGTTATTGGAAGGCGATTATGTGAAGCAAATTCAAAATGAGATGAGGCCTCGATGGAGAGTTTATGGGCTAAACTCATTTTTACCATCAATATAGAAAATTTTCAACATATATTGAATATCGTAATGCTGTAGTGTTATATACCCGTCCCAGTATACAAATAGTCCGGTCAAATATAAGAATATCCTTATCCCCAGTCTGCAATCAATTATAGTCTGTAACTTGTGATAAAAACGTGAGTGCAATTTAATACTACTTTATAGCCTTGAGAAACCCAATAGAACTAATCAGAACTCTTCGCGGAAACGTCAATAAAGATGCCGAGCAAGATGTCTTTAATGAATCTATGTAATCCAAGATTTATCTTTGAGTAACATCGCATACTTGGGACAAAATTTCAAACCTCTGAAATAATTGGTGTCTCAGCTAATAATCTACTATCTTCATCATCAGTATGATTATCTGATCCTCCACTACCATCTAACATTTCCAGTGGGATGACCATTGACGAATGTTTTATTTCTGGTGACGAACTCATATTTTTGTTGTTCTTATAACTATGTCTTTTCCTTAATTTTGGTTGCTCTTTAATCATATTATTGTGTAACAAGTTCAAACCAATTGAAGAGTTTCTTAATGATTTTGTGTTTGGTGATTGGGCAGGTAAGTTCATATTTGGTTTTGATTTGTTTATATTACTTGATGATTTGTTTCTCATCAATCTAGCAGTTATTTCATTAACGTCAATATTCAAATTAGTGTCCATATATGGATCTCCTTGGTAATATTTCTTAATGAAACTTGTCTTAAACGGAGAGTTTTCACTCCCACTAACACTTGATGATTTATTAAACTTGAGTATCTTTCCATTACTCTTTGGCGTTTTATTCTCGTCAAAGTACCCATCATACTTGTGAAATACTGGTGAGATAGGTTGGGATTTGGAAGCATCAGTAGTGAAATTGGCTGATGATAAAGCTCTTCTTCTGTTTCCCAACTTTGGCTTCGAAAGTGGTGATTGAGGGGCCATATGAGTATGCAATGCAGTTGATGAGTTGAAATTCGGTAGTCTTCCCTTTTGATATAAATTAGTGTAACCTGAAATGGATTTATGTCTTGGATGAGATCTAAATTCGTTATTCTGAGATTCTTTCAAGTAGTCGTCACTCTCATTCTCCAAATCAGTCATCATTGGGGAGTTAACTAATGGATAAACAGAATCATATTTAGTTGAAATTAATCTTGACCTCAATTTTGATATAGCTTTATCCAAACCAAATTCAACAGAACAATGGTTTCTGATCATAGTCACTTTGGGCCAAGTGGCTTTAGCGCCTCTGATAATGGCATCAAGGATGAATTCTGGTGTTGGATTAATTAATATCAATGGTACTTCACTTATTTTCAAATCTGGTAAGATTGTTATATCACCACTATATTGCTGAGCTAAAACAGATTTTAATTTTGTAGCCAAGTTTCGAGCAATACCAATCTCATCGATCAATGTCAAATAGTGCATGACTTCTGTTGAAAATATTCCATACATGCTTGTTAATAATTCTTTAATCTTCAAACTCAACGCACTTTCGTTTTGTCCACCCACAGAAGTAACTGTCATTTTCAAAAAGGGGAAAACATGAGGGTTTACCTGGCAGGCGATTATATGGTCCACATTAAACATTTCGGATAACCTTGATATTGGTAAATCGTTATCCACAGAACCATCAACATATTTCATTGAGGTACCGTTCCATTCTTTTATTTCATTTGATCTTGGTGACTTTTCGTAAATCGTGGAAGCTGCAAAAACACCAGGTAAAGAGCACGATGCGCATACTGCTGACCATATCAATACTGTTGGTGCTGTTAGATAATTCAATAATCTTGGTTGTTCATGGATAGACACTGGAGAAACGGTAATATTCAAAATTTTACCTGTTCTGTTATAACATTCTTTAAAAGTTAAATCACCTAAAAATCCAATCATCGTTTCTTTTAAATAAGCATTGTCAAACCAAGTTCCGTATTTCAAAAATCTTGACAAGTGTTGCAATATGGTTTCCTTCTTTTGATAATCTTCAAAGATATTAAATTTTTGGTCAATAATAGTTTCCAAGAAGGGTACACTTTCCTCGTTGGTTCTTGAACAAAGAATACTTGCCATTATAGCACCAGCTGAAGAGCCACTGACAATCCTAGGCAACAAATCCAGCTCTAGCAATGTGGATAACACACCAATATGAAATAAACCAAAGCAACCTCCACCACTTAACACAAGAGCAGTTCTACCTATATTTTTTCTTGTTTGAACCAACATCCCCAAGCAATATCTATCATCCACAACTGAGTTCTTAGAAGTTAAGAACTCCAAAACATCCTCGCATTCATTTATGTATTCTTCAATCAATTTCTTAGTACCCACATGGGAATATCTATATAAATTGATACTCCCCATCCCACCCAAATTCCGTATCCAAGTTGTCCTCACCAAATACAAAAGCTTCTTATTGTCTTTCTCCAACCTTGCCTTTCTCAACTGTTGCAAGTTATGCAATATGACTTTATAATCGTATAAATCAGATTCTAATTCATGCTTCCACTCATTATTTTTAAGTAAATAATCCAATTTAAGTGATGTTTCATGCCACTGTCCGTAACTGGTACACTCTTTCTGCTGCTGTATCAAGAAATTGATCTCTTCCTGCCGCGAGTCAATTTTGGTGAAGTTCTTCAATATGGGGACAGTTGATAAGAAATTGGATAATATTTGCTTAAAAGGTATTGCTTCTGGATTGGATTTATTGTTGAGAAGATGTCTTTTGAATAAGATTTCCGTGATGGAATCATTGGAATCTTGTGTCATGATTCCACGTTCTGTTCTTGGAAACACCTTTTTGATTAGACGCCAGCAATCAAAAAGTTGTAAGAATCAAAATAACGAAACCGTCATCTTTTTTTGTAAATAAAAGTTGTTCCGCAATAAAATTAAATCAAGAAAAATTAGGAAAAAAATCAAGAAAATAAAATTGATTAACAAATGTGGCGCATGTAACTTTGGTTAGTCACTAATTTTATTTCGGGAATATAGTGGCGCATTGACTCAGGGAAATAAAATTATTTTTCCACTGAAAAATATCAGATTTGAATGAAATGTCCCTACAGATCAGATACATCCAAACTCAAATCCACAGCTCCCACGACGTGAATTGCACTTAACCATATGGAGCTGAATCTACGTGTACAAATCCCAATCTGTTTAACTCCATACGCTTGAAAACTAGACCAGGGACAAAAATCCCCTTGTTTAAATCAATTCACTGTGAACGGAAACCACAACCAGAATCTGCATCAATCCATCAAGTTAAAAATCCAACAGCTAAAAACAAACAATCGTTCCAGATGTTTTCATTCCAGACTGTGTGTCATCCAAATATGAACACTTCTCAACCACTCATTATGATGCACTCACAACTTGGACACACTCATTTATTTGGTAAAGTTCCTGAAGGTACACAGAGAGCAGCTAATGAAAATTCAGTTAAATTAAGCAAGATTCAAAATATCTTTCTTAGTGGTAAACTTGATATCGATTCCATGGGTGGGTTGCCTGGATTGTTGTTGACCATAGGCGACACGGGGAAAACTAGCATCAATATCCATTATGGTAGTAATGTTATAAGTTACTTGATATCAATGTGGAGATTTTTCATAGTGAGACAGGGCATTGAATTACACATCAAGCAACAAGGTGGGATACACGTTGACCAAGAAATCACTGTCAAGACAGTTAACATCGAATCTACAAAATCAATACCTAAACCAAATTTAATCAACAGAGCAATTGAGAATATGACTAAGATTATAGATAAGATGTTCCCCTTGGATGTCCCTGCTAACAATCCAGATATAATTGACCCAACCACATCAATAGCTATCAACCATGTCATATTACCACAATATACCCCACCGCCAATATCTTCAAGCTATTTAATCCAATTTAATTCTCAAAGAGGGAAATTTGATATTGTGAAAGCCAGAGCTTTAGGTATACCAAGACAATTATATAAAGCATTAACTCAAGGTGAAAATGTGGAGTTTGAAGGGAAACTCATTGAACTGAGTGATGTCTTGGGTGAATCTCGTACTTTCCCCAAACTTCTTGTTTTGGATATTCCTGATGAAAGCTATATCCCTAACATCTTAACTGCAGATTGGAATATGGGTGATATTGATAATGGTAGGGAAATCACTGCAATTTATTTTTTCCTTGGTGCAAGTGTTGATATTGGTGGTGCGTCATTTAATGAATTATTGCACAAGTTTAAAGATTGCATGTACGTTATATCGCACCCTAGGTATTGTGAGAATAATATTGTATTCAAAGGATCAACAGAAACAATAGCAAAACTTATGATGGTTAATGCAAAATATTTCCAATTACCTAAATATAACAATACACCAGATTACGAATTACCAAAAGAGTTCATCTTATTAAAGGCCAATCAGAAAATCCATATCAAATCAGATGGTGTCACATTAGATGAATCATCAGTTGATAACGATATTGATAAGATTATCGATAAAGTTGAGAAAGACCCAGTTTTCATGAAATTAAAGGCAAAATACCAATCTTCAGAAATGGAGATCGATGAACCAATACCTGATTTGAAAGACAGAATTGAAACTATAACATTAGGTACAGGAAGTGCGTTACCATCAAAACACAGAAATGTCATATCGACATTAGTAAGGATCCCGCAACTGGAAAGCAGCAGCAACAACTACGAATCAGTCTTGTTGGATTGTGGTGAGAATACATTAGGTGGGATCAAGAGAATGTACGGAGACGATACAGACAAAGTTATATCTGAGATTAAGTATATTTTCATAAGTCATTTACACGCAGATCATCATCTTGGTACGATATCAGTGTTGAAGAAAGTCAGTGAGGCGTATATTATATGTCCATGGCAGTATAAAAAATACATCGAGGAGCAGCTTCACGCTGAAGAAGATGGTGCACAAATACTACAAAGATTAAGTTTCATAAACGCAGAAGATTTCTTGATTGATAAAGTTATGAGTGAGATTGAACCTGTTCCAATAACAGAATATGATGAAAAGGCAACAATTCTCAGGAAAAAATATGTTAGAAATGATTCAACCATTAAAGAATTGGAAGCATTAGGGTTATCTATCACCACATGCAGAGCCATCCACTGTCAATGGGCGTACTCAATATCAATAAATTTCAGCAAGATAAATTTCAGATTATCTTATTCTGGAGACACAAGACCAAACCCGAAATTCAGTTATATTGGGCGTAATAGTGATTTGCTTATCCACGAGGCCTCGTTGGATGATTTGTTGATACTGGATGCACTTTTAAAGAAACACAGTACTTTAACAGAGGCGATTGTTGTCGCTAAGAATATGAGAGCTAAGAAATTGATATTAACTCATTTCAGCCAGAGGTATTATAAAATCGCAATGATGAAGAATAAAGATAGATTTGCAAGTGATTTGAATGGTATTAATGATTTCTTGAGACAAGGTAGGAAAAATGTGCATGTTGTTGAATATTGGGATTTAGATTATTTATATGCCTTTGATTCAATGAAGGCTAATTACGGAGACATTGGAATACAGTATAAATATTTCGATGATTTGAATCTCTTGTTTGAAGAGCCTGAACAGGAAGAGAAAGCTGCGGAAGAGAAGAGAAGCACCAAAAAAAGAAAGATGTAAATAGATAATACAGTAAAATATCATGATTCATAAGATATATTTCATAGCAAATGGGTAGCAATATCAATACTTGATTGATAGTCGTAGAATTGAACAAAATAATTTATAAAATAAATGGCAAAATGAACTAAAAGATTCCTCTATTACAGGAACAGTGGTATAAACGGAGCAATATATATATATATAGTAATATAATCATTAACTGATATCCTTAACTCTGTCTTTGGAGCAGTAGGGACACATCATGTGTTTACACTTGTTACAATCAAATCTCGGTGGTGTTGAATCAACAGCTAATTTGCCAAATGAACATCCGCAACTGCAGCAAAACCACTGGACAATTTTATTAGGGTCTGGCATTCTGGAACTGAATCTGTTTGACTTGTTGTATATTTGAAGTGTTATTTTGTAGTTTGTAGTTTGTAGTTTGTAACTATGAGCTGAGCAGTGCAGAGAAGTACGTGTATTCTCTAGTGGATGAAGTGTGTATAAGATGATTGGTGTAAGTAAAGGAAAGAATAGATCTTATATATTATGGAAGGAGAAGAGCAGAGCAGAGAAATTATAAGAAAGAAAGAAATGTCAAGATATTTATGATCTGTCAGAAAGTTGAAACTCAGAGTGAATTTCTTTGTAATGGTAATCGGTAATTTAAAGAGCAAAGTAATGACACCCATTGAGCTTAATTGTGGAGCGCTTATAAGAGACAAGCGTAAGCTGAACGAGCAGCCGGTCAGCCTGCCTCTGCTTTCGCCATCTGCTGATCAGAGCGATATACGAGTGGCTATTGTTCAATTATAGGTCGTGGAATGGAATGCGCATTGTAGAGTGTTCCATACGTGAGGTCGATTGTTCACTCGATAGATATTAGAGACTGAGTTGAGCTAGGCTCTCAGTTAGTATGTGTCCACGAATCACGTATTGCACTTGAATCAACCTAACCACTGGCTATTGGAGGTTGTAGCTTGATTCGTTTCAACTTCTGGGTATACCGTATCTTGTATTAATAATTGTATTAATAATAGTAGATTGGTTAGACCAGTTTGATTAATTACATGGGATTGAGAATCTCAGGAACGGAATTTGGAGTGATCAGTCAGTGTTCCTTGCAAAGCTATAACGTTGACTCTTGACAGACAGACAATCCAGATTCCAGCATTCCATAAATTAAGAGCAACTCATTTATTCCTGGTTGAATTGAGCAGCGAATGGACAGGTTCCACGCGACTCGCGACTCGGAGAATGTGCAGTGAGCACTGAGCACCATGATTGGACTGAAGTCTGTGTCTGTCTGTGTTCAGTGTTGATTCTTGAATAGACACGAACAGAATCGATGTCAAATTGTAAATTGTAAATTGCCAATTAAAAGTTTCACTTATTCATTCTTTAAGGCACACAGACGCTGATTTCAGTTACGCGAGAATGTGACAACCAAGTCCTACAAGGGCACATAACTATATATATATCCTATTTAATTAGTACTTTGCCACTTTGTATTTGCTTTCTGCTTATAAATTTAGCTATGAATATATATATGAAGATTGTTTCTGGTTTGTGTTGAAACTTGCGACTCTCAAGGTATTAATCCAATGCAACAAAAATACACCTCATTCTTGTTGTATTAATTTTAAGTCCAATAAAGACTTTTAGCGTATGATCACTACAAGCTAAATATCACGATTAACGTCGAATTATGCTCTGATCAATACACAGACTGTACAAGTGATCTCAGATGTTCCTGAATCTGATCTCTAGCTGGCCGTAGCAGTATTATATAAGTTGACAATTGTAACCTGTACACCAATTGATTCTAGTAGTAAGTACGTGAAAATTTACTACGGGCGCCTTAACACTAACTATAGTCTATAAGCTAGTTGTTCAGCTTGTTAATTTCAAGTCTTGGACATGGTCATTGGTCACTGTCATCAATTGACTAGTAGAAGACGCCCTTGTTTTATGATAAACATATTGTTCCCTGAATATTTCGGCCGTCTCTAACCTTGTTTCTCTATTAGTAATTTTAAGATACTACTTTAATCGACTGTTGTTAAGTGGTCACGACTCACTAATTAGTACGCTAGTCAGTCACGAAATAAATGATACGGGACACGATGTATACATAGTGATAGAACTCAACAAACTATGTACGTACCTAAGTAACATTTCTTGACTAAAGCTTAAAAGTTAAAACACGCAAGTCATATATCAAATCACCAAATTTTAAGGGTCAACTTTAGTCTTTCAAGTAAGAGCTGCACTTCGCTTCACCTCCCGGCACTTACTAAACAGTAGTTGATTGGTCCACAGTGTGTTACATCTCCACTTCCTCTATTAATTATCGTGTCTTAGAATAGTTGGAACTAATTTGCAAATTGTAAATTGTCTATTGTACATTGTCTATTGTACAATTTACGTCACAATTTACAATAAGCTCTGAAGTCATCATCAGTAGAAGTTACAATACAAAACATATTAAAGTTGGGGAAATCCTGATTATTTGATCTCCTGTTGTAAGTTGTAACTTATGTTAAATATGACAATAAGCTGCTGGTGCCATTTATAATATATGATTGTGAATTGAGCATTCAGATCTGTAACACGATTGCAATGCTATAATCCACTGAAGATGGTGATATTATTAACGGATAATGAGATTATTGTTTACAATTGTTAATCTGATGAGTTCAGATTCAAATTCGTTCATTCTGTTTCTTTCTTTCATTGATTGATTGAGATTTGAGATTTGTACCTGAAGCACTGAGGTCATGATGATTCATGATGTGATCTTGATTCTTGGTGCGATCCTGATAAATCACTGATTACCAGAAAAGAAAACTGGAATCAAACACAAGTTGACATTGGATTTATAGGAATAAATAGTTCAGATTTAATCACTTCACTGCTCAAATAATGGTCCATCTCTTCTCAATCATTTGCTCCAAATCGCGAAGAAACAGCGAACACACCGCTCATAATCATTTCGACAATGTGAAAAGGCAAATTCAATTTTCTGATCGAGAGAGCAGAAGTTCAGAACTGTCAACACATTTAAACAGATCAAAAGTTGAAGCACAACAACTCAGGGTTAATAAAGAATAATGCACAGTGATGATTACTACGAATCAGACTCATCATACGGGAGCTACGACTCAGAACAAGATGATGATGAGTTGAACCAATTAGTTACACAAGTTCAAAATAAATTGCCTAAATCATCAACTAAACTAATAAATATTGCAGAAATAAGGAAATTACTTGTATCTAATGACTTGAAGATAAATGCAACGGTCAGCAACTTGAAGTCCAAGTATAGTGAGTATTTCTTGTCCGTTATTAATTAATTTTTTCTAGAGTTCTAATCTGTTATAGACTCATATTTATCATTGCCGCCGAAATTTGATTCTGTTCAATTTGCATCTTCATCTTCATCTTTGTCTTTCGATCATATCAGTCCTTCAGTTATACACACTTTGCCGAAACAGTTGAAAATTGGTGGTTCAAAATTATCAAAATTGGCTAAATTGAGAAATAAAGATAGAGAGGCTCAATCAAATGATATGGATTTTAAAAGTAAATCTCTAAGTATATTAGATGGATTATCCACTGGCACTGTTTTGCCGAGAGAAACTAAATTCAAATTTGGAAGGAAACCAGAAGTGATAACGGATGATACAAAGAAAGAAATTGAAATTGCAACTGAAAATTCGGACAGTATTGATACTCATCAAGATGAAGATGATATAGATATAGACTTCCAACTTAAAAGCAATCGTCATCTACTCCAACAACCAATCTCACAAATATCAAATTTCTTAATAAATTCTATAACAATGAAAAAGAACTTGAGGAAAAATTTATTAATAAATAAATTGATCTTTGCTAATAATTTAGATTTCAAAACTGAAGATAAAGATAAACCAGTGGTGAAACAATCAATAGCTAAAGAACAACCAAACAAAGAAATCAAAAGAAAAACCAACAACACAACGAATCAATTATCAAAATTATCAATCAAGACATTCACTATTTCAAAACCACATAAATCATTCATAACAATGGGTCATATAGATTCAGGTAAATCAACAATAATGGGACGTTTGTTATACGATATTGGTAAAATATCAACATTACAATTAAACAAATTGATAAAGGAAAGTACCAAGATTGGCAAATCTTCTTTTGCACTAGCATGGATCTTGGATGAAAACTCACAAGAAAGAGAACGTGGGATCACAATTGATATAAATTTATTTAATTTTGAAACTCCAACCACTGATTTCACATTGATTGATTCTCCAGGGCATAATGATTATATGCCACAATTGATAAGTGGGATCACACAAGCTGATTTTGGGATATTGAGTATTGATTGTTCCACGAATAATTTTGAATCAAGTTTTGTACAAGGACAGTTCCCGAAATTGGTTTTGTTGTGTAAGTGTTTATCTTTGAATAAACTTGTGATCCTAGTTAATAAACTTGATTTGGTTGAGTATGATGAAGATAGATTCAATTATATCGTTGGTGAGATTAAAACATACTTGAAAGAAATAGATTTCGAGCCTGAGATTTATTTTGTCCCAATTGTCGGGTTAACTGGATTGAATATTATCAAAAAGTCAGAAATACCGAAATTCAATTGGTATAAAGGAGAAACTTTATTACAGTTATTGGAAAGGATACCAATAAGCCACACTAAAGAAATATCAATCACGGAAAAGGAAAATTTTAAATTATCAATTAATGATATTTATTACGATGCCAATCATGTGGTTATAAGAGGGAAAGTCATTGATGGATTAGTTGAAACCAATGACGTTATTGAATTCTTACCGTCACAGAAAATCGCTAAAGTAACATCCATATCAAATATTGATAATAATGCAGTCAAGAAATTTTCATACAAGGGAGATAATTGTTTACTTAAGTTTCCAAAATTTGAATATGAGAATGAAAATATCAAGATTGGTGATTTATTAGTACCACAAGAATTTAAAACTATACAATTAACAAATAAATTTAAAATTAACTTGGAGTTATTTGAAATGAAGAAACCAATTTTAGTTGGCACTCCATTTGTATTATTCAGAGATAATTTAGAAATTCCAGCTAAGATAAGTGATATTGTGTCAATCAATGGTAAGAAGACATCTAAGAAACATTTAGCTTCTAAAACAAATGCTGAGGTGATTATCCAATTGCCAAGTATTATCCCAATTAGTTTATTTAGTGATAATGTTGTCCTAGGTAGAGTCATATTGAGGAAAGATGCAGATATTATTGGATTTGGTAAAGTTACGGAAATCATTACACCATTAGTTTAGTCAAATTTACAATGTTGAACGTTACTTGACTGTTAGTTTTGTATTAAATCAACCTATATAATCCATGAAAAGTAGCAATATCCCAACTAATATAAAAGCCAAACAATAAAAATGAACCATTTTTTTATTTTCCTTGATTGCGTTTCTGATATGTTTATTCCCTTGTAACACATTATTTTCAACAAATTCTTGATTATCTGATAAAGTCGATATACTTGAACTTTGAATATTCAATTCATCTGATAATTGTTTCTGTATATGTAAAATATCTAATATCGATGATTCGATATTTGTAACTTGATTTATCTTTTGATCGTAACTTTCAAGTAATGACTGGTTTTCAGTTTCTAGTATCTGTATCGTTTCTTGCGGTAAGTCTATTGGTTCAGTGACAGTTGGAGGCTGCGTATGTTCATATTCATTGAAATTAAAATTATCTAAATTTTGGAAATTTATCTGATTTAAACTGTTCAATTTGATATTCTTCTTTGATTTGAATGATTCGTATTTTGAGAAAATCTCAGTATATCTGATATTGAGCGCTTTCACTATATTTGTTCTGTAGAGATTGAGATTCTCATTGAATTTATCATCTGCTCTGTTGAATAATTTGTAACTAGATTTCTTAATGTATACCTCATTCCTCAATTTTTCAAACTTGTTTAAATTTGTTATTCTCTGAAGGTTTTTCTGAAAGCTTATATTTAGCGATGCCTCCAATTCCTTGTGGATTTTGGATGAGACGCTTTCTATATTCAAGTACGTGGATTTATTCTCATCTAGATACTCGTTCAAAGTTGTCAAAGTGTTGTGTATATTGATTGATTCCTCTTTAAATTTATCATTTATTATGTATTTTGGATCAATTGGTTTCGGTTTTTCTCTGATGGGGAACTCCTGCGAACATATTTCAGCACATTGATTGAATAAAGGTGTTAGATCTGTCATGTTTTGTTTTATTGATTATTTACTGTTCAGCACGGTCCATGATACTTGGATTCTCTCTTAAGTAGAATTCATGTCAGATCTCTAGACTTCCTTATTCGAAAGTATTAATATTTACGAGAACATTACTAAAAAGAAAATTAAGTCACATGACTAATTTATTAGATAATCATAAAAAGTAATATCACATGACTTTAGCCACGCATCACGTGCCAAAACTTAAAATGTTTGTTTATTTTTCCTTTCCAATTTGTCGATTCGATTCTGAATTTCGAGTTTGAAATCTGAGATTTTCTTGAGGCTCCAAAATAAATAGAAATATTCAATTTGCAGATTCGCTTCTTTTCTCTGGTTTTTTTTTGCAAAAAAATAGACGCTCAGCCGACATTGCTAAAGGAATCGCATCTTGTTCATCTGTAATATCATAGGAATCTTTCCTAATAAGTTACCGGTCTGCCAATTCCCATATTTCTCAATAAGGATTCAACATTTACTTTTCACAGGGAAGCGCGTCGTCTACTTTCGTCGTACATATTGAGCCTTGATAATCAGCCTGATCCATCATTTTTCCTCAAGTTACACATAATCTTAAGTTCAATCAATTGATTTTTTTTTGATTTTATTCCCTATTCAACTGTCAAAAGCACCATTACACTCATTTACACTCAATCATTAAAGAAATCAATCTTTCAAATATCCAGCTTATTCGTCACTCATTATGGATTCAACAAGATTTAAATCTTTACCTCATTTTTTCAGCCAAAATGATAATCCATCTTCTCCAATAGCTTCACAATCTGCTTTTCCTCCCATGAAACCTGAATACAGATATAAATCAGTTTATGAAAGAGCTGGGTTTGATGTTTATAAAGGCGATACTACAACACGAAGAAAAAAATCAAATACAAATGCATCACAGCCAAATTCAAATAAAAATTCTCCTTTATTAACTCAAACAACTTCAAAATTTAAATCATCGCAGTCTTTGCCATATCAAAGGACCGCAAATAGTACTTCAAGTGCAACGTTGAACTCACCGAATCCAAACATAAATACAAATCAGCACATATCCCATTCACAGCAAAATTCCAACTTGAATACGAATCAAAAGGAGAGAAGATCGAATAATTCATTTTCATCACCTAATTTAAGTAAATTTCAAGCGCCATATTCTCCAATCTCGTTGAACTCAGCTAAATCAAATAATGATAGAATCGATTCGAGATTAGATGAGTCAAGGTTTGAACCTAGAGCTGAACAAAAATTCGATCAGTTCAATAAAATGGATAAAAAATTAGATTCCAAGAATATCAAACAATTGGGAGTCAATACAACAAGGGCAAATAATATATATTCAAATGATTCAACTGGTTCAAACTCTGAAGATTCATTATCTAACTCAATTAAAAATAAAACCAATACAAATTCTACAGATTTGACAAACTCATCAGCAAATTCAATAAATGATTACAATCAATTACAAAACCAGCATTATCAAAATCAAACTCCAATTTCAATGAATTCACCATATGATTCCATGAGCAAGAAACTGATACCAAATCATTTACATACAAACGAGGTTTTACCTTCACCAAACCTTGAGTCTAATACCACACATTACTTACGCGAATTGGAGAAAAAATCTCAAAGAGATAGTACAATGAGTATGGTTTCATCAATCCTATCAAAATCTGAAAGTGAAAGTGAAGACAGCGACACTGAATCGAAGAGTGACGTTGAAGATCTCGGATTACACATAAACAAATTGAATTTGAATTCATTCACCAAACCGTCAATTCAAATCCCAACATTTAGTATTCAAAATGATCAAGGTGAAAAAGTTGGTAGTAGATCAATGTCAATATCTTCAAAAGAATTAGAATTATTAGATAATGAAATTGACAAACAATTAATCGAAACACAATTATCAGCAACTGACAATTATAATAAATATGATTCTGATTCAAACTCAATTTCTTCACAGGAATCAAACCATGAAATCTCACCTCCAAGTGGAATTTTGAAGAAATTTGAATCAATTAAACCATTATCTGTTAAAGGCAGTAGTGAAAATTTACTGCTTGATAAGAAAGCTGTTAAATTTGATGATGAATTACCACCAAGGAACGAGAATCGTGAAGTGAAAGAGTTTCCTAAATTTTACCAACAATTGGAAGAAAGTCAATTGAAATTAGAAGAAATAAATTCAAATGAAAATTTAAATCGAAATTATCCAATTAATAACCAACATCATAATGAGTTGAATCATCATGAACCTATGCACGACCATCATCATTCGGTTCAAGAATCAAGTCACACTCACAATAATCAAATTCAAAATAAATTTGAACATCCTAAACAAACAGAAGTTAAATACCCACCAGGAGAAGGACCATGTCGTAAATGTAAAAATGAAATCACAAATAAACCAATTTATTCCAAATCAGGTGAATTATCTGGACAATGGCATAGACCATGTTTCCAATGTTACAAATGTGACATTAAATTTACTAAGAAGATCCCATGTTATGTCTTTGATGATTTGCCATATTGTTCATACCATTACCATGAGTTGAATAATTCATTGTGTTTCAATTGTAACTTGGGTGTTGAAGGTGAATGTATCGAGAATGAAATCCAACAAAAATTCCATTTAAATTGTTTGAATTGTACAAGATGTTATAAAAATATTACAAATGATTATTATATTATTAATGATGAAATATATTGTGAATTTGATGCTTTAAATATCATAAATGAAAATCATTTGAATTCAAATGATAAGATTGAAAAAAGACGTACAAGATTAATGTTTATAGAATAATAAACTTAGTTACTTGTTTGTTGATTTGATTTATAAGTTGGTGTATTATTGTTGTTCCATAACTGTTGTTAGTATTTATTCATTTTCATTATCTGCTGCTTGATTCAGTTCTTTCCATTGATTTATGTATTGCTCATATACTGTTCATTATGTCCAGTTTACCTCCAAAGACTCTTTTGCATTATTTTTATCTTTATTTATAGATTGAATTTATAGATCACTTTAAACGCCATGTAATTTATACTATCTACAAGTGTGCACTGTGTTGGTGGGTATAACCGTACTATACATATATATATAAATTGTGTTTAAGCTTAACGGCGTTGTTGTTCAAAATCTAATCCCAAATCATCGTTCTCTTCTTCATCATCATCAACAATAAACTCATCAAAATCATCACCGATGGAAGCTGGGTCATTATCGTAATTAGAATTCAATGTTACCAATTCTGGATCATCTTCATCTTGTTCATCCTCCGAGAACTTCAACATCTTTTGTTTCATCTTGTAATATATTATATATGCGGTAACACTAGATGCTAATCCAGCTATGAATATTGAGAGAAAGTCAATGATCTTTGTAGCGGTGCTCTTCGTTTTGCCTATATCTTTTAGTTTCGAGCCAACAAATATGTGAATCAACAACTTGGGTGAGACGATCAAGCTGGTCACTGTGAATCTGTATAAACTGATATCAGGAATAGCAGCAAATGCCCCATTACTTAAAGAGTATGGTAAAGGGCACAATCGGATGAGAATAAGTAAAAGTAAGCGCTTATCTTCCTTCATGATCTCACTTAACACAGCGAAATTCTTGTTCTTTCTCACCAATTGTCTCGACCTGTTGATAAGGATGAACCTGAAGAACAAGAAGGAGCACACCGAGCCAGTGATGGAGCTGAACGCTAACAAGAACCAACCATTCGGGAACCCCCAGATCATTCCTGTGAAAGTTGATAATGGACTAAACCCGAGAAATGGAGGGAACGAAACACCAAAAACCAACAAGAACATGAGCAATTTGCCATATTTCCATTCTGCCCATGTTGTGGATGAAGTGACCAACAAATTGATGATTCTCTTGTGGAATATCAACACTGACAACACAAATATGGTGAGAACCCCTCCGAATGCGTATATCAAACCTCTCTTTAGCGGTGTTTGTTCATTGAGCCAATTCCTGACGTTTGTTGCGCGGTCTCTCACTATATCAGAATAGTGGTCTAGCGTCAGGTTTGCGCGCGATCTGATAGAGGATTCTTCTAGTCTGGGCATCGTGAGTGGGAAAATGGACCATAAAAAAGTGTTGATTTTATTTTTTTAAATGCAATTTAATCGAAATTTCATTTAAATTTCTTATTTAAATTACACGCCTGAAATAAATTGTTAAACACCTCCATCGTTAAGTAGAAACAGCGATGTTGATTGGGGATTTGAGCCAGATTAAACAGGATTTTGGGATTGATTTCGATGACAACTTGTTCGTTTCGTTGGTTTGTGGATTGGTGGCCAAGAAACACATTTTAATCGCAAGCGCAAACAAGGATTTGGTGGTCCATCAATTATCAGAAATCATCACAAAATATGTGGGTTTGGAATTGGTGTTGATAGATTTGGCTGACTGCCACAGCTCTGCTCAGCTCATTGAGCAGTTTATAGACTATGGGGCTCGCTCCATCAAACCAGTTATCGTTTTGGATAACGTCGAGGGCTCTTCCATCAATATCCAAGCTACAGTATTAGATATTCTTTCCAAAAAATCAGTCACTTATAACAATGAAATATACAAGGCAGGTGAAATCTTCACAGTTGTTGCCACCCTCAAGTTCGATATAGACCGCCATTTGTATAACAAGGGAATGAAAATGTTCAAGTATCTCATTGAAAAATTCTGGTTCAGACAAATAATCAATGCTGATTCTAAAGAAAAATACAGGACAATCAGCACTACACTTAGGTCCCAGTCATTTGATCATTTCAAGGAACTGCTTTTGCTAAATAGGACAAAGTTGGTGCAGGTGAAAATGGTCCCTGAAATGGAGAGATATATCTACGATATCATAATCTTCACTAGAAATCACAGGTGTGTCAGTGGAGGCTTGCCCACATATATGATCGATGAATTGGAATTGATGGTGAGAACCGTATGCGTGATGTATGATTACAACTATGTGATTCCATCCATGGTCAAATTGGCTGCTAGGAAGATCCTCCTGTTGAAAATAAATATTATTGATAAGAAGTTGGAACCTACTTTGCAATGGGGCAGTGATCCTGTGATGATTGGAGACTTGTTAGAGAGATGGACTGTCAACTTGGTCGTGGAGGATATCTTGAAACAAATTGCTCCTCCTACTTGAGCTTTTCTGTTGCATTTTGGTTTTCATTTTCTTTTGATTTGGTTTTTTTTGTTCTTTGGTGTTATTTGGTCTGGTGTATAAAATAATTCTTTTGTCGGTTTTACGAATCCTCATTGTTTTTCTTTGCTTCTTTTTTGTTTAATTATCACTCATCTCTTCTGGAAGGATGCAGTGCTCATCTGTTCTATAATACAGCTAATTCATGTAAATATACTTCACAGTAGTCAGCTGGGCCCGTCTTGAACAAACCTCCAAATTCGAAGTTCCGATTAACCAAAAAACAAATATTCAAATCACGAAGAAAAGAATATTTATCCATTTTTTGCAGCCGCTTTCCACCGCAATTGAAAATGGCAGACAAAGAGGTATGTCCCCCATTGATTTGAGTACACAAAATATGGAACTAATAGCCTCTAGGAGACAGTTTTCGTGGTTGATTTATCACCGGCAATGGCAACCAAAAACTTGCACAGAGAGATGTCGGATCTAGACTACGGGTTGAAATACATGTTTGATATCATCACAACGAAGATGCTCAAAGGAAGGAAGACGGACTATGTCACCGTGGTGGCAGTCCATTCAGAGACAACTGACAATCCATTCACTATCCCTGATGAGAACGGAGCTACTGCTGAGTTCACCAATATTGAAGTTATCACTAACCAGGCACAACCAATGTACTCAGATTTGCAAAAATATGTCTCCAAATTGAAGCCCAATATGAGTCCTATAACATCAACTGAAGGTGATTTATTCGAAGGTTTCATCATAGCTGTTGGTTTATTGAAAAGGACGGAAAATTTGAAGTTCAAAAGAAATATCATCATCATAACTAACGGTGAAACTCCTTTCAACTCAATTGATTCTGACTTAGCCACACATATTCCATTTGCTGTGAATAACTTGAACATCAAGGTGATTGTTAATGGTATTGACTTCGATGTTGGTCCATATAGATACCCAAACAAATCAGGCATCAAACAAAGGAATGAATCTCTTTTACAGCAAAAACTTGAACAATTCAACGGGCATGTGATTATGACTGGTGTGCAATCTATAATGGCTATAAATGACCCACCAGTTAAGATAGTGAAGCCCACGAGACTATTCGATGGATTTTTGAGATTTGGCTGTGATTTACTCTTATTGGAGAGTGACGAGTTCTACAATTTTGAAAGCGATCCTCTTTGTCTCGCGTACCAGGTTGAAATGTACCCAGCTTTGAGAAATGAAAAGCTTATTGCTGGCCATAACTATGAAGTGAAAGAGGAATTGAGTGCAAAGATCAAACAGTTTAGAGAGTACTTTATATATGATAAACCCATGAACCCCACCAACGAAGAGCGGAAAGAAGTGATGATAAGTGAACAAGATAAAGTCAATGGTTTCAGGTATAGTACTTTTGATTTAATTGAGTTGGATAAAGACTTGGAAAGAGCTACTAAGCTAGAAACTAAACCGGGTATTGATGTTAGAGGATTTATATTAAAGGAAGATTTACCTCTATGTTACTTGACCGAAGAGGCCAACTATGTGTTCCCATCTAAAAGTGGAAATAACAGAGATATAATTGGATTCAACAGCTTTGTCCAGAGCATATTGGATTTGAAAAGTTATTGTATTGCCAGATACGTCCAGAAACCAAATGCTGAAGTCATGATGGTTGTGTTGATCCCCATCATAATCACACCACCGAACCCAACTGAAAAAAGACAAAGAGGTGATGAACGTATATACACTTTTTCACTAATCAGATTGCCCTTTGCAGAAGATGAAAAAATAGGTAAATTTCCAGATATAACAAAGATCAAAACTACTAGTGGGAAAGTATTTGAATCTGATCATCCTTTATTACCAACAACTGAAAACAATCTTTTGATGGAAAGTTTTATACTTTCAATGGATTTAGATGAAGATTATTACACAGAATCAAAGACAAACGAAGAAGAATCTACTATGAATCCAAACTTCAATACTACTGCATTACCGCTTCCGAAACCTATAAATAAACCAGCTACAATAACTGAAAAACTCACACCCGTTTCACCATCAATATTCAAATATAACTCAAATCTCAAGAAAATAATTATCGATTCTGCTTATTCAGGCTCAGAGATGAAAGACTGTTTGGATAAACCAAATCTAATCAAAACTGAAAAATTAACTATAGAGTCCGTATTCAATTTACATAATGAGTCCACTGAAAACAACTTCATCAAGAAACTAAAAGAGAAATCTGAAGATTTTGTAACACAATTGATTGAAGACTTTGATGTTCACTACGTTGAACAAGTGAAAACTTCAAACAAGAATAATGTTGATAATGGCCCTGCGGAAAGAGCTGAGATAGATGATGATTACGATGAATTACCTGATCTTGACGCTTTATTAGGTGTGACAATAACTTGATTGATATGTATTCTATATAAACTATGCAAAACTCTTAATAATACTACTAGGTCGAAGCTATCTCATCTCCGAATGCCCAATTGCGCCAATGCCTCATCATTCTCTAACAACGTCATAGCACATCTTTGTGATGCTTTTTGTTTATTTGTCTCTGTTGCAATAACAGCTAGGATATTATTAACATACAAAAAAGTCTTGTACCCATCGACTACTTTTTCAGCAGTGTATTCAGGTTTCCCATTGATTGCTTTGAAGACTAATGAGTATAACCGGTCTTTTGAACTCAAGTCTATTTCTCCCACGGGATGCGAAACATATATAGGCAAGACCTGTCCTCCTTCTCTTTGTACAACTAATGCAGTTTCGTTGTTATAATTGTTCATTTGCGATTGAGGATGAATTGGAGGTTGAGGAACAATATATTGGGGTGTGGGAGGTTGAGGTTGTATCATAATATTAGGAGATTGATACAAACTTTGTGGCAGATGTGAAACTTGTTGTGCGGTTTGTTGAAGATGTTGAAGGTTCGTATAATGAGGATGTGGTTGTTGTATCAGCTGTGCTATATGTGGTGATAAATGTGGCAGGGGTTGAATAGTAGATCCGTATATTGGTTGAGGTTGTAAGCGTTGTGCAGGTGGTGGATGTTGAGGTTGTGTAATGTTTGAGTACTGCGGTTGTTGAGGATATTGTTGTGGTGGAATATATTGAAGTATCGGTGGTTGTGGTTGTTGAGCTTGTGGAATCTGTCGCGGATGAGGTGTAATTTGACTGTGGAGTGCCTCTGGGGTCTTAGTTGGTGAATTAGTGTCTGTATATAAAGGCGACTGTTGATATAAAGAGTTTGCTTGACCATATCTTTGAGTTGGTGCTTGAACAGCAGCCTCGCTTTTCATTTGATTCAATCTAACAAGATAGTTAGGGAATGCCCGCATCATATCTTCTGCAGAAGAAGTATTATTAGCAATAGAATTAGGGATAGCAACAGGCGAGTATTTTTGTTCGATTGGAGTTGGAACCTCAATAGAAGGTTTATATGCTTCTTGTACCATATTCGGAGTATTAGCAATACCATTGCCTGGAAAGTAGCCGGCGGGTGGTTGTATAGATGAACCTGGTATTCTACCGTCCATATTGAGTTGAAGTGATAGTGGATTCAATGCCATATCCATTGCTTCTCTAGCCTCTAATGTCGAATTTCTAAGGCGCTTGGCTTTACCAGACTTGATTCGACTTTGGAGAGTTGTGACATATTCACTTTGTAAGGCAATTGAAGCACATACTGCCTCAGCTTCTTTCATAAACATTGAAACACCGGTCCCAATAACTTTCCCTTCAATGACACATTCCAGAATGAAGGGAGAATTTACATTATCACCGAAATTCAAAAATCTGAATTCAGGTGTAGAGACATAGTCAGTTAACAATGTAATAATTTCACGTTTTCCAGCTTTCTGAAATCCCTTACCAAAATTAGGCAGTTTCTCATATCTTCTCAAAAAGGGGTCCGATAGAGTTTCAAACAAACGTGTTATAACATCAAAATCACAACCATCTTCTCCTGCCAACCCACCTATATATGAAAGAAATATATCTGAGTAGATTTCAATTTTCTGAGAATCATTCAAAGTGTTTTTGGGAAGATTCACAATATGTTTATCAAAACCATAATCTAAGGCCCATTTACTCAAGAGTGTCGGATTAAGTAATTCTGCTTTCAACTTAGCCAATTCAACATCTGAACAAGAAGGAAACTCTTTGAATGCTATTTTACCCATTAGTGAATTCAAGACAGCTTGACCTACCAGTCTTAAAAATTTACTATGCAGTACATATACTTCATAATCTGTCAAGTAAGTTTTATTTGCTGTTAAAGTAGTTTGATGCATAAATACGATTGAAAATGTCTTTGAGTTTTTGATTTGCGGTAAGGCAGGTAGGTTTTTGTTATCATAAAGTAATTTTGAAGTTTCTGGAGCATCAAGCAGCAGCAATATCTTTTTCTTGTCTTCATCACCGCTTTCGGCAAATGTGAATGTATGAGAAGGAACCAGGAATATAGAATTATTATAATTCATGATACTGTTGAAGATATCTATGGAACCTTTGCTATATTGATGCTTTAGAACTGAAGCGATACTGATGGAATTTGAATCTTTCCTTGTACTTGACTTAGCATATTTCTCACATAGTTCTCTGCTGGGCGCAATATCCATTAGCACGCGCATTGACTTTTGGATAGTTTTCACGATATCTTCTATTCTAGCATTAGAATTCGGTGAATTCTCATCCTTCTTCCTGAATTTCCTGGTCCCATCCTCCAGCAAAAGAGTAGGCAACAAATCACAGCCTTGTCTTTTCAAAGTTCTAGCATTGAACTGCTCACCTTCTTCTATATTGGCTGGTTTGACAATGAGCGGCCGGTAGCTTGTAGATGTTTTTATAGCAGAGGAAGACAACTTCTGTCGCTTCCGAGAGAGTCCCTGTTGTATCCTGAGAAGATATGCATCTGGATCCACCAGTTTCAACATCAGAGATGGACTTTCCATCGTTGGCCTCTGCTTGAATCCTCAGCGGTTAAGACGATTTGGCAATTTTTGCTCAAAATGGTTTGATTTTTTTGAAGCACGTTGGGCGCTTATCAGATTCTGATTACGAATTTAGATGAGATGAGATAGGATTACCCGGCCGGACGTTGGAAACCTCTTTCTCTACTAGAAAAATAAAAATATTCAAAAATATTTTAAAAAAATCAAAGCAGAAAATCAAATACCAAAAATCTGAATCAGCTCTCAATATCTCAAAATGGTGAAACTTGTCCATAATGTTCAGAAGAAACAACATAAAGAGCGTTCGCAACCCCAAGAGCGTGCGAGGTATGGTTTGTTGGAAAAGAAGAAGGATTATAAGTTGAGAGCTGCGGATTATCACAAGAAACAGGCCGGATTGAAAGCATTGAAGGCCAAAGCCGCTACACACAACCCAGATGAATACTATCATGCTATGACCAGACGTCAAACTGATGATCGTGGTATCTTGGTTACAGGGCGTGGTAACGAATCATTAACTATGGATCAAGTCAAATTACTCAAAACTCAAGATTCTAACTATATAAAGACAATGAGACAAAATGAATTACGCCAGATTGAGAAACAAGAGAAAGAATTATTGTTCAGAGCTCAGGGTAAGCATACAGTATATGTTGACAGTTTTGAAGAACAAAAGAAGTTTAATGCTTCCGAATTTTTCAAGACAGACAAATTACTCTTGAACAAAAGAGAGAACAGATTGAAAGTAGATCAATTGGAAATACAAGATAAATTGATGAAGAACTTCCAAGAAGAAACTACTCAATCCAAAGAGTCATTTGATCAAAAAAGAGTCAAGAAGTTCAAGTTATTGAAAAGAAGATTGGAAAGAGAAACCCAATTGAAACAAGTTGAGGAAAGAATGGATTTACAAAGAGAATTGATGAAAAAAGGTGAGAAAAAGAAGATAGCAACTAAAGGAGGGAAAGTTCAATATAAATGGAAAAACGAAAGAAAGAAATAATCGTATCATCTACATCAGTTTTTTAATTTTGCATTTTTTGTACATTATGGTGGGTTTAATTTAATAAAAGTATATAACGAATGATAGTATTAAGTTACACGTAGCTAGTGTAGCTAGTTAGTTAAATCATAACACTGTCATTATTAAATTCATCTATTTACAGAGCCGTATCTCATTTCTTAACCAAGTTGAATAACATGTTTTGCTTTGCAGTTAGTTGGTCAAATTTATTTGGTTTAGGAGCTCTATTAATATTGAGCTCCATATTTAATAATCTATTTGTCTCGTCTTTGGCCCCCTGTGCCATGTTATAATCATAATTTTGCACAACTGCATCTAGATCCATTAAGCATTTTCCTGTCTCTTTACCTTGTCTCCATCTATCAATCCAAAACATAGCACTTCCTGTTTCATCATAATGTCTTGTCTTTTTATCGTATTTATTGGCCTTTTTGGCAACTTCTCTTAAAAGAGTATTTATATTGTTTGTTGGTTTTGGAAGATACTCTGAATATAATTTCCCAGAGGGATCTTGAAGATTGATCAAAAATAGCAAATAATCAGCTTGTATCACAGGATCTACAGCAGTAGAATTCACAGCACCTATCAACACAAGCGATATCATAGTATTCGCATCTTTCACCTGAGGAACAAACACACCTGGAGTATCGTACAACATGATGCTGGGTTCCTTAGATATTCTAATGATTTCAGATGTAGTTCTCGTAACACCTGGCTGACCACCAGTCTTTGCAACCTTCTTCTCTTTCGTCTCATTTAATCCAGCCATTCTCAAACTGTTCACCAATGTACTTTTACCAACATTCGGCATACCTGTTATAATGACTCTGAGGCCCAACGGCGGAGGTGGCGCCAACAGATGGTAGTATTTTTTGATCAAGTTTATAACTCTTCCTGCCTCTCCCTTGTGACGACAGTCCACAAGTGAATATTGTTCATCTTCATGCCACGCATCTAGCAACTTCTTGGGTATCCCGCTTAGATCGTGTTTGGAGTACAATATTATCTTCTGCTTTCCTTGTAATGGCCTGTCAAACAATACGTTTCTGGTGCAAAGAGGCGCTCTGGCGTCTCTCACCTCAAGCACCAAGTCTAGTTGAGGAGCCAACTGACCAATTTTGGCGAGCGCTTTGACATGGTGACCTTTGAAATCGGCCAACACCATCTTGTACAGAGGGAACACTCCTCTGGGAACAAACGAGGACATTATTTTCTGTTTAGCCGCTGTAAAAATGCTTCTTCTGGTGTACTTGATCTATATCAATAAATCTGAAAAGGCAATTCGATCTGAAAATTTTGCGACTTCATTTTCAGTTTCTGCGCTTTCAGCAACCTGTCTTTCCATAACTTTGAACAAATAGCTTTGGAAGTAAGGGAAAATGCCCTTGATCGTCTTTACGGGATTGCCTTCGTCCGGCAAAACAATGTGGGCCAAACAGTTGGTTGAAAAGCTCGATACAAGAATCAAATCACTACCATCTGGAGATCAAAATACCAATTTGAAAGTCATATACCATTCTGATGAAACCTTGGGTATAGCTCACGATCAGTATAAAGAATCCAGAACTGAAAAATCCTTAAGAGGAACTCAGATGTCAGCAGTGAAAAGGGACATTTCCAAGTCATCCATCGTCATATTAGATTCACCAGCATATATAAAAGGATTCAGGTACCAGTTATTCTGTGAATCAAAAGGATTATCCACGCCACATTGTGTTGTGCAAGTTATGGCACCCTTGGATATATGTATACAGTGGAATTCAAAGAGACCAGAAGCGGAACAGTGGGACGAAACGTTATTGAAACAAATGGCTATGAGATATGAGGAACCGAAGAATACTGATAGATGGGACTCGCCGTTGTTCCCAGTGGCGTATGATGATACAGATTTCCCATTTGAAGAGATATGGGATGCTATAGTGTTGAAGAAAGGGCCAGCGCCGAACGCTGCAACTATATTGAAACCTGCTTCGTCAACAAATTTCTTGCAAGAATTGGATAAGTGTACCCAAGAAGTTATCTCTAAAATCGTTTCTCATCAGCAATTACAAGCTGTTGGTGGTGATGTATTGATATCAAAAGGTGAAGAAAGGCGTGATAATATCGTGGTGGAAATGCCCTCTAGACCAATATCGATTGCACAATTACAGAGGATTAGAAGAACTTACGTCACATTAAATAGGATGAGAACTGTTGATACTGATAGAATAACACTTTTATTTGTGGAATATCTAAATAGAAGTTTGAACAATGATGATTAGGGTATATAAATGTATTCAAAATATATTGTTGTAAGCTACGTGAAATTATAAACATAAGCTTTGAAGGATCATTAAAGAAGTATATACAAGAAGTCATTAAAGTAATGTTATAGACGTTTCTTTAAACGTTTTCAACTGCATCCCAGATATCTCTGAAACTTCCACCAGTAGGATCAGCAATGGTCAAAATCTGGCTCATTGGCAAAGCGATTTCTTTAGTTATTTGACCACCTGAAGCCAAATATTCCAACCAACCGTGCTCTAAGAATTCCAAACAGAATCTCTCTGAACCCAATATACTTATGAACGTTATAAAAAACTCCCATGGTTTATCAGTACCATCACTATACTCTGGTATCATTGATAATGATTTCCAAAAGTCAAAGAAAGAATGACGGTGATAAGCGTTCCCGTACACTGTCAATACAAATTCGATAATCTGTGGTGATGATCTCACACCATCTGGAGAACTCTTGATTATATTGAGAACATCTTCGAATCCGCTGGAGTAAAGCACAAGTTCCGACGATTCCTTTCTTGGTGGTAATTCGTTTGATATTATTGCATCTTCAACTATTTTGGGACTGATATAACCCTCGGGTTGCTGTGTGGCCACCTTAAGTAATAACAAAGCTGTTTCTTCATCTAATTTGAGTGATTTATTCGATATGTTCCAGTTGTTTCTTATGAATTTGGAAACTTCATTTAATTTTTTACTTGATATTTCATCCGCTGTCAAGCTGTTCCATACCGGGGAGTCAATCAATAATTTTATGAAATATTTCAAATCTTTTGAGGATCCCTTACCTGTCATTGATTGTTTGGCATAAATGTTCCTAATTACATAGTTGATATCAAAAGTTGTGGGCGCAACTAAATGCATCATCTTTAAGAATTCAAATCTTAAATCCCATTGTGAATCAGTTGGCTTCAAAGGGAAGTATCCAGAGAACGTTTTATCTATTGACTTGGCTTTAACAGGAGCTTCACTAAGTGGGAGATTCTTGAAGTAATTTGTTAATGATTTCAAAGTATAAGTTGCATCACCATTAGATAATGTTGCAGCCTTCAAGTAATCACCAGTCTCCACTGCTTCTTCTAACGATAAAGCACCATTCATAGATGAGATGTGACGACGAGCAGACGTGTGGTACCTACGGAGACCACTGAATATATCATCCATAGTTCTCGCAGGCTCGAATTTTGCGTATAATGAACGATCCTCCTTTGGACACCACAACATTTCCAAATTCAACATTTCTCTTCTGTCTTCTGTTAATAAATTGATGATGATATTTTCCACCTTGGTATCTATCATAACCCAACTATTAGAAGTTACGCCATAAGTGTCATCAACAGTATGTGCTCCACCATTTTTTCTAGCTTTCTTTTGTAATCTTTTATGCTTCAATCTCTGAGCTGAATTAGTCACCAATCCTTCAACATATGGAACCTGAGAGAAAGTGGTTTTGAAATAGGTGGAGATATCCACACTTGCGTTAGCGACATGTTTGTCCGATTTACCTGTTGCTAAAATCATAAATTTTGCATCTTGGAAATCATAGTTACCACTTGTAGATAAATCAAAAACCAAAATATTTTGGAAACCTAAGTCTCTACCCAAATGTTCAGTTATGGATATCAACGAGGATGGAGAGTTTTCTGGCATGACAGGCAACACAAAATCAGCAAAAGGTTGTATTTCCGATGTCTCTTCATCACGCAAGTACCAAGGGATCTCATCTTGCGACTCTTCCTTAGCATCGTTAGCATCTATTTCAGTCGTAGTTTGCTCCACGATATCCAAATTTGAGATATTTTCAGTTTGGGAACCTGATTCAGACAACAATTTCAACAATATTTCCTCTTGTCTCAAAACATTCTCAGAGTTTTGAATAAAATCTCTCTCCTGTGACTCGAGCGAAGGATCATCTTTAATAGTGTAATGTCTCTTTTGATCTAATCTGGCAGAGGGAACAGCACCTTGAAATTTACCTATCTGAACAGCAGGAAACCTGGAAAAGCGGGATCTTGCCACCACCACAAATCTGGGACAAATAACTCTATGCATATTGTCAAAGAGAATGTATCTGATGTTCTGAATAATTTGATAAGTTGATTCCCTTCAACAGCTCTTTAAGCCAGAAGAAATTTCTAGTTGTGTTTCACACACCTTACCACCAATCCCGGTTATGAGCGATTGTGGAGTGTTTTGCAACACGGAAATTTCTCTGATTTTTACGCGTAAACTGAAGTGAGATATATGGCGACGGAGTGCTCGTTACTAATTAGACACAGGGTCTGGTGAAGGCGGAAGAGTAGATATAGATACAATGGTTGACGTGGATGCACTAAAGGTAGATATCAAGAACTGGGAACACAGTTTCAGGAAAGAGAATAGCAGAGCGCCCACCAAAGATGACATAAAGGCCAACCCAGAAGTAGCTTTGAAGTACAAGGACTACAAGAAGCTCAAATCAGCAACAAATGGGAAAGATGTTGGTGGATTGCAATCCACTAAAATGAAGGATAGGAAACCAACCACACCAAAAGCAAGAAGAACTCTTCAATTCGTTCAAACCCCACAGAAAACGTCACCGCTTCCTAACCATGATGATCCATATTACAACACGGATGAAGACGATGAAGATATTGATCAATTTGGACCTACTCCACAATTGAACGGGAAAATACTTGGGCTTTTTGAAATCATCAACACTCCTGGCTCGACTCCCATAAAGAAATCTACCATTTCCATACTCAACCAAGAGGAGATCACTAGTCCAGATAATGCACGGAAACCAGTAGCAGATGACTTTAACAACTTCAAAACTCCAACTAAAAAACCGGTGAGAATTGATTTCGGATCAGTAGGGAAATCATCTAGATCACTCAGCTCAAAATTATTGGAAGAATCAAGTGGTATACCGACAACACCCATACGACATACACGTCAAAGTCCAACAAAAATTGTACCAGAGACACCACAGTATCTATCCTCGAATGCTCACAGAGACTTGAGAATAACACCAAATAACATGATGACACCAATATCAAATACAGTTTCTAACTTCAAATTCAGTCTATCGCCTTCCCCGTTGAAACCACAGAGAACATACGGCAAAAGAGTTGCGACAATGGTCAAAGAATTGAAAGAGATAAAAGAAGAGCAGGAATTGGCAGCACAACAAGCTCAAGAGGACGAAATGGAGGCGATGTATCAACAAGAAGATGATATAATGGCCGAACTAGAAAACGAAATGACTGGTCAGAAGCCTGTGGTGAAGCCCGTGGAGCCTCCAATTAATGAAAAGCTATTGTATGAAGATGAGTATCTTGATGATGAAGAAGTAGGGACAAACGGGAACACAAGAGTTCCGAACAAGGCATGGAAGAAGAAAGGTCAAAAGAGAACTACAAGAAGATGGAAGAGTATGTATCATCATTTCGAAATTATACTGTTTTTATATAACTTATTACTAACAATTATATAGTTAAAGCGCGTATGGATGATGAAGAAGAGGACGAGTTGGCAGACAAAGATATACACAAAGAATTAGAGAAGCTTGAGGAAACACGGAAGGAAACCATTAAGAATTACATTGAAGGAAACGAGCCTGAAAGTGAAGATGAAGAAGATAATCCAGCTAAAAAGCCGAAACCAGGAGTCAAGAAGGTCAAACCAACAAGTCAGAATTATCAAAGATCGAAAATTAACGATAAAAGATCCAAGATGTTCAAAGCTAGAAGAGGAGGAAGAAGATAGACTATTATTATATTATAGACATTAATTACAATAATGAAACACAATTTTGCACATAAGTCTACAATCATGTAATATGAAACATATTTTTTAATGCAACTAAATAACCAAAATTTTTAAATTTGATCTCTTTAATAAAGAGAAATGCATCTATTATACAAGATTACCCCAAATCGACAATGAAAATGACAAAACACAATAAAGAACTAGATTAAAAACATGAGAAAAGCAGCAAAAGAAATAATCAAGGTATTAAACAGTTAATAATTGTAACATACCTTGAATTCTTTGAGCTTCCTTAGCCTTTTCAATCTCTTGATTTATCTTTTTCTTCAAACTGAAAAGTAATTCTTCCAAAACTGGAGCTTTTTCTAATAAACCTCCATACATTTCTAATATCACACCAATATAATCGGCGATGATGTTTACTGATCTGACATCTTCAATGTTCTTCAAAGACCAAGTTAATAATGGTTCTAATGAGGTTTCATCTCTATTGTATAACGAGACTCTAATCTTACCTCTTTTCTTTAATTCTTCCAAAACAGTGACCGTTGTATCTTTACTGAGACCTGAAACAAAGGCAGAATCCAAAGCATCAGACCACTTGAAAGCATTCAAATGTTTTTCAAATTGACGTAGTTTTTTTGTTGATTTTGGTTTATCTTGAATAATACGATGTTCATATTCACCATGATACTCAGCACCTCTGATCATTCTAGCAAAATTTGAAGATTTAATTGATTTGACACCTTGCTTGACTTTGGGTTGAGTCTTTCTGGTTCTTATAGATAACAAACCTGAAGCTAAACCAGTAACGAAGTGTTTATGGTCTGGAGAAACACCACAGCTTAAGACACCACCGCCAAATTTCCAACCAAATTTGACATCCCAATTGGCAGAAGTTGAATCAAAGACCTTAACATGACCATCAAGGGAACCAGCTAATATACCACGGTCACCAGCATCAGCAAGACAGGTGACCGTCTTGGTGAAATTTGACATATCCTTGGCCAATTTAGCAGCCGCTAAATCCCACACTTTAACAGAGGGCCCACCAGCGGAAACCAAAGTTGTTGGAGATATAGCTAAAACATCTTCAACAGGAGCATGTTGATTGTATGTGACTATTGGTTTGGAACCACTTCTTGCATCAAAGATTCTGATCATACCATCGTAACAACCTGTAGTGATCAAATTGGAGGAAGGTATGAAAGTAGCTGATCTAATATAATCGTTATGGTCATCAAAAGTTATAATTGGTTTTTGAGTTTGGGAAATATCGTATAACCTTGCGATTCTATCATCTGAACATGTTAACAAGTTTGTTGATTGAGTTGGATGGAATTTTGTGACTTGAGTTGGGTGTGATGAGGGAGTTAAGGATACCAATAAAGTTCTTGGATTTATAGCATCAAAGATTTGAACAAGACCTGAAGCATCACCTGCAACTAGCAATTTCCCATCAAATCTGAATTCACCGTTATAAACAGTGTCTTTGAATCTTGAAAAAGTTTTCACCACTTGTCTTGTCTTTGAAGAAAACACTTGGATTCTTGTGGAGGAGGTAACAGCAAAGTCATGTGGAGATATAGGATTGAAGTTTATATGAGTTATAGCATGGTTTTCTTTAACTAATTGGGTACTGGCAAACCCTCTCCAATATCTTTGTTCCGGAGTGGTTTGTGAAGGTAATGTTGGGTTTCTAACCTGTTGGACTCTAGTCTTTCTGGATGACATGCTGTAATTGAAATATAAACCACAACAAAGCGCACTTTTCTAAAGTATTTCTTCACCAATTTCTCTCTGTAGTTTTTGCGTATACTGAAAAAGAAAAATTTTGAAAAATAAAATAAAATTACCGATTTGTTACGTAATCCATCGGCTCTGATCACATGATCAAGACGTACCTCTCAAGAATGTTACCCGGATCATAGATATAGTTTCATAAACAAATTACAGCGGCTACTCGATATATAAACTCCAGCAGAACACACGTATTGAAGTATTGTTTAAACCAATAATCAAGACAATATGAGTATTTCATTAAGTGAGTATTTTTGCATAATCTATGACGTTATTCTCATTGAAATCCCAGATTTTCTTTAACCAAAATTGACCTCGATTGGACTTCAAAGCGCTGAAAACTAACAAATAGATTCAATCTACGCTCCATTACCTTCAACAGCAAGAGCTTCAACCACACATTTATCGTATGATCCCAAGACAAACAGAATCGCATACCCATCAGGGAAAACTGTTGTCATAAGATCGCTCAGCGACCCCACCAAGTCATTACAATTTTTAAAACATAATTATACAACAACTGTTGCAAAATTCTCAACTTCAGGGTATTATATTGCCTCTGGTGACGAATCAGGGAATGTTAAAGTCTGGGATAGCATTGATAAGACTACGCTTGGTGGTGGTGCTACAAACAAGGAGATTTTCGAAGAACCTATCTTGAAAAGTGAATTTCAAATCTTGAGTGGTAGAATCAATGATTTAACATGGGATTCGGAGAGTAAGAGAATAATAGCTGTTGGTAACGGTAAAGAGAAATTTGGACACTGTTTCACTTTTGATTCTGGGAATTCTGTTGGTGAGATTAGTGGACATAGTGCTCAGATAAATAGTGTTTCCATAAGACCTGTTAGACCTTTTAGAGCTATTACTGCATCTGATGATAATGCACTTGTATGGTATCATGGTCCTCCATTTAAGTTCCAATCTTCAATCAGAGGATACCATTCAAATTTTGTGAAAGATGTCAAGTTCAGTCCAGACGGTGAATATATCGTGAGTGTTGGTTCAGATAAAAAAATCAATATTTATGATGGTAAAACTGGTGAGTTCAAAAAGGAAATTGAGAATGATCATACAGGTGGTATTTTCTCTGTCAGTTGGTTTGAAGATTCAAGCAAGTTTGTTACTTGTAGTGGTGATTGCTCTGTTAGAGTCTGGAACATTGATGGTGACAATTTATCAACTTATCAATTTGATTCTAAAATTGATAATCAACAATTAGGAGTCATTGTTACTAAAGATAGCATTGTTTCATTATCCTTCAATGGTAATTTGAATATCTTGGATAAAGAAACTTTAAAGCCAACTGAAATCTTAACAGGTCATCAAAAAAATATAACTTCATTACTCATAAAAGGGGATGACTTATATACAGGTTCATCGGATGGTAAAATATTTGAATGGGATTTACAAAAAGGATTACCTGCTCCTATTAAGGGTGACTCTCATGAGAATTATGTTGTCGGTTTGGTTGAAACTGAATCAAGTATCAAATCTGTGGGATGGGATGATAAATTGAAAAATTTGGTTAAAGGTGAATTCACTAGTGATTCCAAATTGCCATCTCAACCTAAATATATTGGTTCATACAGCAAAGGTTTTGGTATATTGTATGAAAATGCCATTGAATTATACAATACCAAAGAAGAAAAAATCGCAGAAACCAAATTGAATTATAATGCCATTACAATGAGCATATGTGATGAGTACATAATTGTCGGAACATCAACCAACTCAATCTTGAAATATGATTTGAAATTGAATTCAATACAAACTCCAGAATTAAAATTAAGAGCTCCACCATCAACCATATCAATTTCCCCTGATTCCAGTAAATTTTCAGTTGGTGATAATACTGGTAAGATTATCTTATACAAGAGTGACTTTGAAGTTATTACAACAAGATGGTCATTCCACAATTCTAAAATCACATCAATAGATTGGTTGGATGAGTTATTCATTGTTAGTGGATCGTTAGATACTAATATTATGATATATTCTGTTGAGAAGCCATCTAAGAATATCAAGTTATTCGGAGGTCATAAAGATGGGGTTAATGTTGTTAAATGGGTTAGTGGAAAAGAGATTATTACTGGTGGTAACGATGGATGTGTCAAGAGATGGGACGTTGATTTGAGTGTTTATTAATTCTTGTATCGACTTTACATAGAAATAGATGTTTCTGTTTATGTTTTGATATATAGCGTGCTGTTATATTGACACACATAACCCTGTTCTACTGGTTGTAACTTGTAAGGAGTTTGAGTTACCATAACTATAACGTATTTAAAATTGTCATGTCGATGTCAACAATGGTTTTGGAAATTGAAACCTTCAAGCTTTCCGATAATTATTAGCTCTACGTTGAGACTTTGATATAACTGTAGCAATTATGAATCATCTTCATTAATAAGAAAGCGTCCACATGGACAGAATCCAGATTATTACGGTCATGTTATACTTATAGAGCCTCTTCAATAATTTATCAGATCATGATCTGAAAAACATAGAATAAGTGGTCAGATCATTTGGTTTTGTCAGGACTCAGGGGATCCATAGAGACAAACTGACACAAAAAACGTCGCCATGTGATTCTCTCATGAACCGAGTCAACGGTACTAACAAGTATCTGTTCCGGGTAACGTGATGAGCTGCGAGCAGGAGGAGATAACCCTTGATGACACGCCGAATTGGCAGCGGCGTTTCTCATGTGAAGGACAAATTGAAACTGCATCATCTGGTAATTATTTAAGGAACAGTAATTCCTCTTTCCTCTATATTGGCGCTGGCGTTTATATACAATTACACAAAAAACTGCTGGATACTCAATTATCAGCTGAACAATCAACTACAAAACTAAAAACACACACACAACAATGTCTATACAGTCCTCAAAAGGACCAGATCCTCAATCGATGATTGCTAAGGAGAGAGCCAGTATGAGCTTTGATCCACAACAAATGCATGTTTTCCTTGAAGGTGGCAGCAAAGAAAATGCTGACATTATGGATATTCTCATTCAACAAATGGAAAGAGACCCTATCTTGGCTGCCAGTACCAAACACTACGATTTGACCAAAGATCAACAACGTGAGTTAACAGTGCTTAAAATCGACAGATTATCAAAATATATCGAACAAGATGGTTTTGATCTTTTCAACAAGAGAATGCAAATTGTGGGTGTCTTTGATCCTCAATTGGGTACAAGATTAGGGATCCATCTTGGTTTATTCTTAAAAGCTGTTAAAGGGAATGGTACTGATGAACAATTCAAATTCTGGGCGCTTACCAAAGAAGCCGCTTATGTTAAAGGAATATATGGTTGTTTTGCAATGACCGAATTGGGCCATGGTTCCAATGTCGCTGGTGTTGAAACAACTGCCACTTTTGATGAATCAACTGATGAATTTATAATAAATACTCCTCATATTGGTGCTACTAAATGGTGGATTGGTGGTGCTGCCCACACTTCGACTCATTCTGTCGTATATGCAAGATTAATAGTCAAAGGTGAAGATTACGGTGTGAAAACTTTCATTGTTCCATTAAGAGATACAAATCATGACTTCTACCCAGGCGTTGTCACTGGTGATATTGGTGCTAAGATGGGTAGAGATGGGATTGATAATGGTTGGATCCAATTTTCAAATGTCCGTATTCCAAGATTCTTCATGTTGCAAAAATTTGCCAAAGTTGATGGTGAAGGTAATGTTACTGAACCTCCAATTGCTCAATTGGCTTATAGTGCACTTATTGGTGGTAGAGTCAGTATGGTCACTGACTCTTTTAGAATGGGGGCTAGATTCATTACGATTGCATTAAGGTATGCCGTTGGTAGAAAACAATTTAAATCAAAACCAACTGATGAATCAGAAACTCAATTGATTGATTATCCATTACATCAACGTCGTCTTATTCCATATTTAGCAATTGTCTATGCTATAAGTTGTGGTTCATTTAAATTAGAAGATCAGCAAGTTGACACTTTAGCTAATTTAGATAAAGCCGTTGCAGATAATGATATCAAATTATTAATGTCTTCAATCAAACAATTGAAAGAATTGTTTGTTGATTCAGCTTCATTGAAATCAACGTGTACATGGCTTATATCTGATTTAATCGATCAATCAAGACAAGCTTGTGGTGGACAAGGTTATTCTGCTTATTCTGGTTTTGGGAAAGGTTACAACGATTGGGCTGTTCAATGTACTTGGGAAGGTGATAATAATATTTTGGCTATTGGTGCTGGTAAACCAATCATTCAATCATTAATTGCTACATCAACCAAGAATAAAAAATCAAGTGGAGAATTATCATTTTTAAATAATTTCCAAAATTACATCAATGATGATTCGATTTTAGGTGATGATAAATTTGAAGATTTAAATTCAATTTTGATTTCAATTGAAGGATTGATTATAAGATTAGCATATTCATGTTCCAAGATTATTGAATCCAAACAAGGGTCATGGGAAACTATTGGACCACAATGTGTTCAATTATCTAAATTAAAAGCACACCATTATCTTTTGAAACAATTCATTTCCAGATTATCAAGTGCTGATAAAGCATTGGTTGATTCATTAACTAAATTAGCATTATTATATTCATACACTGTGATTGATATATTCTCAGGATTATTCTTATCATACAAGATTTTGTCAGTTGATTTATTAACCAAGATTTCAAACGATGGTATTAACAAATTATGTCTTGCCTTGAGAAAAGACGTCATCCCATTAACTGACTCATTTAATTATTCAGATATGATTATTAACTCATCGCTTGGTAACTATAATGGTAATATCTATGAAAATATCTTTAATATCACTAAGAATCAAAATCCACCTTCAATTACAAAAGCTCCATATTCAGCTGCAATTCAACAAATGTTGGGAAGAAAAAGTCTTGAAGAAAGAGAAAGATCTGAGAAAACTGATGAGATTTTAGATATCTTGTCTAAATGATTACAATACTATCAATTAACGTTAATTTATTTATTTGGTTTTAAATTCTTTATAATTTGTTCATATGATGATGGTTTATTAATTAAATGATGTACGACATACTCAATTATGTGTAGAGAGTACATGTAATATTACAATGTGGCCCTAAATCAGAACATAGATGTAGTATCAATAAATTACATACAACCAGCTAATATTATCCAAAATTAATTGATACAGTGCATGATTACACTCAGCGATGGAACATCCAACCGCCTCAAAAATATTAGAATATATGATCCGCGCCACAAGCCATGACATGTATATACTATTGTAAAATATAAAGAGCTTAGAGTTGATATCAAGGTCGACTAAAATCCATATAATATTAGTATACTTCAAACATAATTAATCAGCTCAAAACCTCAATACCCTGTCTCAACAAGTTCTCTGGATTTCCGATGGAATATAGCGACGTATCAAATTCAAATCCGTCATCAGGATGGTATAATGAAATATATATTAATTGGTACATAAAAACACCATCATATAGGAAAAAACGGTTATGGCAAATACCCTGTGTAGATATTCCTATAACGTTAATAGTCCATGTAAAACTTCCCTTCAATTAGGTTTTTCGAGTGGCAAGAAAAATCACATTTTGCACTGACACGGTTATATGATTATCTAATAACTGCTGTAGTTGATTCGTAAAGATTAGTAAATCAATTTCAAAATAATCTTGATATACTGTATATACCTATTATCTATACATAACTCATCATTTTGAACCTTTTGGGCCTTGGCTAATCGTGATAGACAAATGGTAAAGGGAAAACCCACGTCCGTGTTATATTTGCATTATTCAAAGGAACACCATTATCTGGAGAAAAAAAAAGCCCATCGGAGAATTCACCATAAATAGACAAACATTCGGTTTCATTTCTGGTCAGTGGAGACTTCAATTCGCTCCTAAAAGTTCATAAATTGACATATATTATTTGATCATATGCATCAAGTTATATAATATCTATCGGATAATAAATATAATAATCAAGGATATTTTCAGTTTAATTATTTTTCAAAAATTTCGAGATGAGTGGAATTTACTAAATCAATATTATACTGCAAAAATGTACATACCGCCTTAGGAAGTCTAGAGGCAGTGGCTGCAAATTGCAATATCAAATTTGCTTGGATTATCGATATTGATGAAATATGGCAAAGATGAAAGAGATCACTACAAGTTCATAAAGTTATATAGTCATTAATTAATTGTACACAAATCATAATTAGTTATATATTGCTAAGAACAAGCAGAAACTCATCTCTTTTCAGCCAATCTTATAAGTATGATATAAGCCAATATCAACATGATTGAAGAAGCCCAGGAAATACCAAATAACACAGAACCCAAATGAGATGGGAACCCCATATCTTTAAAAGCCTTGATCCCCTTGGCATGAGCCGCAGTTTGTAAGATAGTAGCTAATGTAACGAAAAATAAAGCACTCAACACTGGTAATGATAGTAAATAAGTAGCCCATCCAGGAACAATAAAACACACAGAAAGGAAAGTAGGCATCAATGCAAATAACGTAAACACCAACCCGATAAGGAAGAAAACATATGAGAATCTACTTAAATAGTAGAAAGTGTCTCTTTGTTTGATGAATTCCTCAGGTAAATAATATGATTCACCAAAATTATCTTTTGGGGAATATGGATAAGCAGCAATATGTTTTATACAATTCGTATTCTCACCAGTTGATCCTTCACAAATACCGTAATTTGTCCATCTAACAACTTGAAAATCTGAAATCAATACATCATAAGTATGTGTCTGTGACCAATATAAATGTTTAAATGCTTTTGAGTTGACACCTCCAGATAAATTTATGAAGAATAGTAATATAGCTGAGCCTGCTATGAGGAATAATGGGACATAAGTTGTGTGTTTTTTATACTTTTGAACGTATTGTTGTGCACCTTGAAAGTTTGGTAATGGATATCTCATTTGAAAGCTTATATATGTATTAATTTATCTTTGATTTAGTTTTTTGGTTAGTTATGTTAAAGTTGAACCTTCAAATATAAAGCAAAGAATTAGGGAAACCATATCATTTAAATACATTTCAACTTATGAGATGAAAGTGTAAAACACTAATGACATTAGTGATTTACGACAGCAGCTGACAGTATGCAACAGTAACATAAAGTGTACATCAGGGAAAGATAATTGAAAACTTCCAATACAGTCAATGAACAGAGATGATTGGACGTGATTAGCCACTTGGTTTTAATTACTGAAACCAACTTTAGTAATTACTACTGTTACGTTCAACGTAAAGTATTTTAAACAATATGAATGGTCTGGAATCCAGATCGGATTCAAGAACATTTGATTAAATTTATCTGATTCATATTGTTTGAATATGTGATGCTGAATTTTAATGATTTGAAAAATAACGGAATGGCTGGTTTTTAAATTGGTTTTGACATATTTTTCAAATGGCTGTAGGCCGTAATGGATCGAGTGTGAACCAGCCAGGCATGCTAGGTTAAAGAATCCATTTGTGATTATTACGGTATGTGATCTATTAATAACAAGAGTGATCTCAAGTAAGGCTTGTTTCTCTCTTTCTTTATCAGGTACTGATTCTGATCACTATTAGATTGAAGTCGGGAAGTGTTAGTTGAGTGTCTTTGAATCGGCCAAAGAAAATCATTGATAGCATCCTTTCCTCAAACTAAATTTAGCCAATTGGTCAATGGTGCTAAGTTCTAACTAATTCATGAGACATCAATAAATTGAAACAATATAACTTGGTTAAACAACTATTTCACTCTTTCTTTTACTTGTAAATGTGTAAAATTCCACTATAAAATATAAAGGAGATTTACCGATCAAATCACGTGACTGAGAAAAAATAAGTGAAAAAAAAATATAAAAAAATCTCCCGGGGGTGAGTCGAACACCCGATCTCAAGATATCTTTGAGTAGAATCCCATTACAGTCTCGCGCCTTAGCCAGCTTGGCCACCGAGAGATGGTTTGGATATTGGACGGAAAGAAAAATTCGGTTTTATACTGGGGGTTGTCGCTGGAAACTTGAAAACTTGCCGCTGAAGCCTGAATTAACGCCGAATTTCCATTGAGAATCTGAATAAATTGAGGGGAACATTCAAGAAAATCAATTTTTTCATTAAACCTCCAAAAGCGGAGCAATAAATCATGTTCATTAATAATTGACACTTGTTGCAAGAATGAACCGAATTTATTCAATTTTGGCAGCTGATTTCAAATTTATATAAAGAAGCAAAATCTCCGGGATTTCTTTATTGCTGTTTCCTTTACTATATCAAAGCTGAGCGGTTAACTAACAAAAGATGATTTCCAGAATTTCCCAAACCAGAATTGCGCTTGTCTCAGCTCATAAAAGAGCATTCCATTCATTCCACCCGGTTTTAATTGGATCAAATTGGAAAGAAATCCAATTGGCGCCACCAGATAAGATCTTAGGAATCTCTGAAGCATTTGTTGCTGATTCCAATACCAAAAAAATCAATTTGGGTGTTGGTGCCTACAGAGACAACAAGGGGAAACCCATTATATTGACCAGTGTTGCCGCTACTGAAAAGATACTCAGTGGGAGTGAAACTGATAAAGAGTACGTTCCTATATTGGGCACATCCAAGTTCAGGAAATTGGTTCAAGATTTCATATTTAGTCATTCTGAAAGTGGCTCTCAGTTGATCAACAATAAGCAAATTGTTACTGGACAAACTATCTCCGGGACAGGTTCATTAAGAGTAATCGCTGAATTTTTATCCAAATTTTACAAATCCAAAACTATTTTGGTTCCACAACCAACATGGGTCAACCACTTATCAATATTCAAAGAAGTGGGCATCGAACCTAGTTATTATAATTATTTCGACTATGGCACGAATCAATTAGATTACGATGGTTTCAAGAAATCAATTATTGAAGCTCAAGATGGATCAATTATCTTATTACACCCATGTTGTCACAACCCTACAGGATTAGATTTAAAACCAGAACAATGGGATGAAATTTTAAAATTGGTATCTGAAAAGAAAATCTTCCCAATTATAGATATGGCATACCAAGGTTTCAATTCAGGTGATCCTATACAAGATTTATATTTAGTTAATAAGATTAACAAGTATATTGTCAATGGAGAAATTGAATCATATGCATTATGTCAATCATTCGCTAAGAATATGGGATTATACGGTGAAAGAACAGGCTCATTATCTATAATCTCACAAGATGCCTTGACAACTACCAAGATTGAATCCCAGTTGAAAAAATTAGTTAGACCAATTTATTCATCTCCACCAATGCATGGTTCAAAGATTGTTGAGATTATTCTTTCCAACCCGGAATTATACAATCAGTGGTTAAAAGATATCAAATCAATCGTTGACAGATTAGACAAGGTCCGTAATGATTTATATAATAAATTAGATAAGACTAATTTCAATTGGGATCATTTGTTAATTCAAAATGGTATGTTTTGCTTCACTGGATTAAAACCAAACCAAATCCAAAGGTTAAGAGATGAATTCAGTATTTATGCTACTGATGATGGAAGATTTAGTATTTCTGGTATTAATGATTCCAACGTTGACTATCTTGCTAAATCTATCAACGTTGTTGTGAATGAATCAAAATAGATGTTATACAGGATGATAGAATATATGATTTATGATTATTCATGTAATTCTTGTCTACACCATTTCAGAAAATAATCATCTATATTATTATCAAATAATTATATATAGAATGGCACAATTACACCAATCATTGTTGACCAGCAGCAACTTCACCACTAATACGATCAGCCCACGGCAATCCACTGGCAAAACTTTCAATTTCCGGAACATTAACTTCGTTAATTCTAGTAGTGTATGAGTTATCAGTATATGTGCGGACTTCACCATATAAATCCATTAAATCTTGAGGAACTGGTGGTCCAGTTGCGATATAAGCGAGGTATTGAGCTTGATTATCATTCATATCGTTGACAAAGGCAGTGATGAAGTTTATATCTTCTGCTTGGTCTGCTTTGACGATTGAGGATAATAATAAAGCTGGGATGATTGATAATGTTGATAATCTCATTTTGGTTGATTGTTTATAGTTGATTATTTGAAACTGAATTGATGGGATATAAACGTCCTTTTTATACAACTATTTCTGGTGTAGCAATTGTGTTCCTATAAGAGCTATCTAAATAACGAAATAACACTTATACTTTATACATTGCTGAAACCAAACTCAAATAATCATAAAACTTGAACATATTTATTCGTATATTATTAATTTGTCGGCTGCAAATTAAATTTGAATTTGATCAAATTGATCAAATTTAATTGCAGCAGGCTTGTAAAACTTCAACTTTATAAATTATGCAATTCATACTTTGTTATATTGCGCTTCAATACTAGCTAGACAAAACTTCATGAATTGAGTTTTAAATCATAAATTAATAAGCTGGAAATTTTGATATTCACTTATTTCAGGAGGTTTAAAATGTTTCATGTTGGATATAATTTTGTATATATTGTGAAATTTGAAGGTTTTTGAATCAGAGTACATGTATATAAATATATAATTATTAATATTTTGTAACTTATAAATCATAATGATATCCGTATCTGACAACGTGTCTAATTGACGATATTAGACTGCAATAGAATATATATATAGACCATTATAATATAATTGACCGACGATTAAACTGATAATTATTTTCTATTATAAATTATGATAACTGAAATTTGAGCAAAATTAATCTAATATATATAATTAATGGTGACACTATAATAAGTAGCAGTACCAGCTAGCTTGATGGAATATTAAATATTATGATATTGCACCAGCTAGCTAGCTAACGCTATTAATTATATTAAAATATTAATTAAACATGTCGAATAAATTTTAAAATATAAATTAATATTAAATAATTAATAATTATATATATAGCTAGCTGATCCAGCAGCTATAGCTGTAAAAATCTCATGGATATATATATAACACTAGTTATATAATATTATTATATTATAATATTATTGCAGGTAAATATGATATTTTGCTAGTGGGTAAATATTCAAACTACAAATAATTACAATGAAATAATATAGTTAAATATCAATTAACAACCACCAGGAATTGTAGTAATATAGTATAAACCATCAATCATGGAGCATGAGTAGCACCAGCACCAACTTCAGAACTAATTCTCGAAGCCCAAGGTAAAGCATAAGCAAAACTCTCAATCTCAGGAACATTAACACTACCAATCAAAGTGGTGTATGAATCATCAGTATATGTACGAACTTCTCCATACAAAGAGAGTAAATCATTAGGGACAGCGGAAGCTGTTGCAATGTAGGAAAGATATTGAGGTTGGTTGTTTTTCAAATCTCCAACAAAGGCAGTGACGAAATTGATGTCTGCTGCTTGGTCTGCTTTTGCAATTGAAGCTAAGGATAAAATAGTTGGAATTGATAATGTTGATAATCTCATTTTGTTGTATTAATTTGATTAATTAATGAGTTATAGCTGATGGAAAATGATGATTTTATTACCATATTTATACCATTTTGCTACTATCAAATAGACGTTATAAACGATCCTAATTTCTGATTCATGGCATTATTAATGACTTATACAAAGAGTGATGAATTGTAAACTCTATACATTAATATCGCCTTGTAAAATAAACCCACTCCAATTTTATATTGCCTTGTAAATATTAGGTTAATATGGCTGCAAATTGCAAATGAAAATTATATTCAGTAATTGATGATCATCTAATTACTTACAGTCATATGTAGTTGATGATGATATTGTAAAGTATATAATTGCTAGTACATTTCGTATAACTATATAGACCAAGTATATTTGGAGTAAATAAAATGAATTAAATTTCACTGTGAAATTATCTGAATTGAGTTTAGATGAATTTTAGTCAATTAAATTCACTTTTTTATTATATTTGATATTGTTTATTAATGATTATTTATTTACAGCTGATTATAGTGAAAGTTTGATATTATCTGCTGTATTGAGAGTCTTTTTCATGTTAGTACATAATTTGTAGCATTTTTTAAAAATTTCAAGTATTTCATAAACCACAAAAAATCAGGTGAGTGTTAATAAAGATATCAAGATAAGATAAGATAAGATAAACGACTATATAAATAAGATCAATTCAGCTGGAAGTTGCAACTTGTTACTTGTATAATTTAAGAGATAATATTACATCAATTGTTTTGATGAATATTTTAATTCAAATACTTCCTCTTATTCAATATAAACCATTAGTCGTAACTATAAAAATTTCAATATTCAATCCAGAGAATATATAAAGCTATGTACTGCAAAAAGAGTTTGCCATCTCAAAGCAAGCATCAAAATTCTGATCGTACACTAGTAAAGTGTACTTATCAACGTTGAAACAGGCAAAACTACATCATAAACTCATCAATAAATTCATTTAATAATACAAATAATAAAATTCTATCATAACCATCTTAATCATCCCATTTTTCTTTTTTAATTCCATTTAAATTCAATTATTCTCCATCAATTTAATCTTCTTCCTTGAATTTTCCTCATCATCCAATATTGGAGGTAATATATTATTATTATTATTATTATTACTATTTTGAGATTGGTAATTATTCTGATAATTATTATTTGCATTGATTTCATCTAATCTTTTCTTCATACTTAATTCTCTTAATCTTGCAGCGTGTTCCATTGCTTCTAATTCCATTATTCTTGTACGGTATAAATCATTGACTAGTTCTAATTCTGATATTCTTGTTTTCAATTTTTGATAATCTTCATTATTGGTGTTTTTGTCTCTATTATTTTGACTATTGTTGTTATTGTTATTGTTGTTGTTATTATTGTTGTTGTTGTTATTATTATCTCTGCTGTTTTGATTTTGATTTTGATTATTTTGATTATTATTATCTCTATAAGAATATGAAGATTGGTTTATCAATGGTTTCAACGAAGGCAAATTATTCCCCGTATTGCCGTTATTCCCATTATGAGTATCACCACTATCAACAGACGATTTATTCAATATAAATTGTGGTCCAAATGAAGGCGAATTAATAACGTTATTGATCAAACTAGGTAATTTATTATTCAATTTAGGACTTGTTTTGAATATCTCATTTTTATCTTTATCTTCATTTTTGGTGGTTTGATTATCATAATTTAATAACGATAATGAAGGTAATGGTAATGGCAATTCGTGCGACATATTCTCCAATGCTCCAGCAGCAGCGGCAGCAGCGCTATTATTGTTATGGCTTCTAGATGTAGAGAGTAATAATGGAGAAGTAATAGTCTGCAAGTTAGGAGCAAATGTAGTTGGAGTTGAATTTGGATAATTTAAAGGTTTTATCTGATTTGTGAAATGGTTATTATTTGGATTTTGAAACGTCCAGTGATGTTGACCCGATTGTGAAGATTGGGATAAGTTTCTAGGTAAGATGGGGATCAAATCTTCAGGTGAGTTTGAAACGGAATCTGATTTTGGTTTGTATTGTTTTGGTGAAAATTTCAAATTATTCGTCATGTTTGTCATATTTGATAAATTATTGGATAAATTGGAAATAGGTGTGTTGGATCCATCTTTAGCCTTTAACTCAGGTGTATTTGGAGATGAATTTTTATTCATTGAAGGTGGATGTTTAACTCTGTTTCTAGATTTGATAACATCTGTTTTCAAACTAATAGGTCTTGGTCTGCCATGTAATTTCAAAAAAAGGCCACACGCATTACACAACACCTGTCCAGTCTCGTCTCTTCTCCAAAGTGGAGTAGTCTGTGTCTTGCAGTTGCGACACACTGGCGTAGAGATATTTGTCTTTGTAGTGGTGGTGCCATTATTGGTGTGACTTGTAGTTTTGGCGTTTGGATGGACCGGGTTGGGATCGGTGACAGATGGAGGTGGGTGAACTTCACTCATTTTCAACATGTCTTGACTTTGTTAAATTTAGTATAATATTCCAGTAATAACTTTATGGCAAAAGCTGATAATATTTAAAGGGTGAAATACTCAACAAATTAAATTTTCAGATAAGATAAAAAATTTTATCTGATTTTTTCGGAATCACAAATCGTGCTGTGATTTACACATATACCTGTTATGCACTGTAACTGTCAGCACGGGCTCTTTATCTTATCTTATTGGTTGATTAAATGACTCTGTATTGCTTCTTGCAGAGATGAAATGGATTCTGTTTGTTATCTGGGACGCGTTGGTGTGTAGAAGAAGATGCAGTGGGAGAAGAGGTGTTTTGCAGTGTTTCCGCTGTGTGAACAGCTCCATTATCACTGTTTCTGTATTTAATACCCGTTACATATCTTGTCCCAATACAATACCAGTTCAATGTTCAATCTACGTTACACGTTTACAGACCGTCAGCTGTTCTAAACGCTGAGTGTACTATACAGTCTTCTAACTGTGATCCATATTCACTGTTCACAGAGAAGTCGCAGAGAAAGGAGACTCAGAATTGAAGTGGGAATAAATTGGAATTAATTACATCATCGAGTGAAGTGACACAAACACAATTTATAACTGAACCGCTGATAATGATCTGACTGGTCATTTAGTGCTCAGTGCACACTCTGGAGTCTCTTTGGAGTATATGCCACTTGTTTATGTTGTGTGTTGTCGTCGTTTATCTTGAAATCCAATCATTGATCAATATCAACACGTTGAAAATAAAATAGTGAAAAATTTTCACTACACGTAATCTATGACTCCTTGATCTTCATGCTGTGATTTGTTGAGATTCGCTTCACATGTTTATAAATAAGTAGCTAGTGCACTGCCACTGTATACATCTTTAATACGAGTCAGTGGTCATAACTTATAAGTTGTAACATAATTTGTATAATTTATAACGGATCACGGTAAAACCTTATCTCCTCTTATCTAAATTTGTCTCGATAAATATAATTACAATCTACGTTGTAGTCAAAATAAACATTCAATCATTATATTATTTCAATCTCATGTGCGAACATCTGGTTCCTCAGTACCTATAAACTCTTTAAATTTCAACAACTCAACAACAAATTTAATATCTTTACTCAAATACTCGGAAACATCAGTATGATAATGGGATGCATCTTCACTATGTTTCTCCAAATATAATCGGATTGTTGCCCCCAGCGATCCTGTACCTGATAATCTAACAATTGTTCTCAACCCATTGGTGAACTTAATGAAAAGACCTTGGTTCTTCGAAACAGATCCATCTAAATCAGTGTATTGGAAATCATCAGCTTGTTCAACGGTGTATCCTTTACTTAATTCACTTCCAACGAAATTTGGATCCTGAGTTAATTTACTCAACGCATCAATGATCTTGGATGCACCTTTACTATCAACGTTTTCATAATCGTATCTAGTGAAGAAAACTCTCCCATATTTATGCCAGAAATCATTTTGAACTTTTTCAATAGTTGCACCACCTTTTAAATCTGGATGTTTTGCATCAAATGAAGCCAATACATTCAACCATGCGACTATAGCCCATAGTCCATCTTTTTCTCTAATATGGTCTGAACCAGTACCAAAGGATTCTTCTCCACAAATCGATAATTTCTTAGCATCGAAAAGAGCACAGAAAAATTTCCATCCTGTTGGTACTTCATATACTTTTAACCCTTTATCTTTAGCAACAAGATCAATTGCGCCCGAAGTGGGCATTGATCTGGCTAACCCATGAACACCATTTTTCTGGAAATATGGGATTGATTCTGAATGTTCAGCTATAATAGCAACTGAATCCCCAGGGGAGACAAACGTTCCAGCACCATAAATCATATTTCTATCACCATCACCATCAGATGCAGCTCCAAATGCGATTTTCTCTTTATCAACTCTTTCAACTAAAGTGTGTGCATATGTTAAATTTGGATCTGGATGTAATCCACCAAAATCTGGTAATGGTATGTAATTTTGGATTGATGAGATTGGTAATCCTAATTCTTCAACAAAGATGGCCTTCCCATATGGACCAGTGACACCATTCAATGCATCAAATAAAACTTTAAACCCTTCAGGTGTTCTCTTATCAATGAATGATTTAATCAATTTGAAATCAAAAATATCTTTTAACATATCAACGTAATCTTTAGTAGAGTCAATAATATCAATTTCTAATGAACCTAATGTAACTTGACCTATTTTACCCAAGTCAATCTCAGGTAAGTCTTCAACAATCTTATAACTTGTCAAAGTCTTGGTCACTTCATACATCTTATTTGTAATTGATTCTGGAGCTGGTCCACCGTTACTTAAATTATATTTGATACCTAAATCATTATTTGGCCCACCAGGATTATGCGAAGCAGTCAATATGATACCACCTGTGACATTACCGCCTTTGTAAGTTCTGATGACATGAGATGTAGCCGGTGTGGATAAGATCCCATTTTGTCCAATGATCAATTTCTTAACCCCATTAGCAGCACCAATCTTAGCGATAATTTGTACCACTGTATCATTATAGTATCTTCCGTCACCACCTATAGCTAATGTTGCACCTTGTGCACCTTCAGGGATGGAATCGAGGATTGCTTGGATGAAGTTTTCAGTATAGTGTTGCTGTTTGAAGATTGAGACTTTTTTCCTTAATCCTGAAGTACCTGGTTTTTGTCCTTCAAAAGGTTTTGTTTCAATTGTTTTGATATTGAATGACATGTTTAATTGTTTTTATTATATCAATTTATGGATAAATCAATTCAATTCAATTTAAAATTGATCAAATAACAAATATATTTTAAATCAGCAATAATTAAATACTCAAACAGCAGAAAGTAAGAAAAAAATGATAATTACTCGTATAAATCAATTTTTGTGGAGGATTATGGAATCTTAAATATCAGTATGAAATATACACGCCACTATTACAAATTGGTGGTGGGGTGAGGCACGTGCTGATAATTACGCGAAGCGTTCAAAACTATTTTAAGTTTTATTAGCTATTAATAGTTTATATGCCTAGATCTAACGTTTCATTTGGACAACTAATAGAAAATAGTCTGGTGATTTGGAGATTTATATGATTTCGATCTGGTGATTTTGCTGAATTTTTGAAGATATTTTATGGACCGGAAGGAATTATAATAAAGTCCGGTCAAGATGTCCAGATTTCTCATTTCCGATAACAGTACTTTAAAATTTTAGAATATTCGATCCGCTTTCGTTAATATGAAGAATATTCAATGAGAGAGACAACGCTCCTTTTGCCAAAAGAGATAAGATTAACATATATCTGGCAGTCAATGGTGGATTCTTTGCTCAATGATATCGAACGAGGATACGAGAGAATTCAAACTCGAAAATAATTGATGAACTAACTCATTCTGCAAACTCAAATAACATCGATCTCAAGTCATTCTGCCATTCCCATAATCCTACTTAATGAACATTCATTAAAGCGGGATAAGAAGGGTCCATGGATCGAGAGGGCCACTGGGTATCGATGGTCAGGTTAGGTATCATTCATATAACAAAATGTACCGTTACAAGTCGTGTATTGATAGATCATTCAATGGTCATTATGTTCTTCTAGTTAAAGATACTTCGAAATTCAACTGGTATGATCAAATATATCAAAATCGAATACACTGTTCAACTGCATTAATATTGATCTTTCTGGAGTGATTTTTATGACATTGTTCAAACGAGAGACCATATGAGAAGTAATGAAGCTATAATACAACATCTGCTTGCTCTGCAATTAATACTGTTATGATAATATGTTGACTGTTGGTTCATAGCTAGTGAGATATACAAAGGTGTGTTGATTTAAAATGATATTATATATATATCGAGCTATCTATATTACACTCTTTATCAACATAAAGGTAGTATGTTGAAATTTATATTGAGACGATTTTCTGTGCGATAAGATAAACAAATACGAAGACCCAAAGCTTTTACCGTCTCCGTCTCTGTATCGACTATTAATTGATTATTGAGATATCTAATTTGAACAAAGAAAATTAACCTCATTTAATCAATTAATAAACAGGTCAAAATTATAACCTATAACAATCAGATATATGATCATTTATTCATTATAAATGATGATTATACGAATAAATCAACTGTCAAGAGTCAAATATCCTTAGAAATTTCTGCTTTTATCTAGAAGATGGAGCCGTTTGCATACTGATTAATGATGGCTCAAATCACGACATACACCCTTAAATTAATTATGGAACAACTATATAAACCTGTTTTGATCTCGCTACATTAAACCAGGTGTGATGAATCTTCGAACAAGGTTAAAGGAAATATGTCTGCTTCAATAATGAAAGAAACAGAATCATCATACTACGATAAAAGTGAGATCAAATCCTACGATATCCACACGTATTGGAACGAATCAGATAAAGAAGAAAAACAATCAGCAATAGATTTGAAAAATCTATTAATCAAGACATTTGCTACAGAGATCAAAGATGGTGATATCATAGTTAAGAATCATTACGAACATCCAATTGGTCCTCATCCCATATGTATGTGGGAAGCAGATTTTGTGAAACTAGAATTTTTAAGTAAACTTATTCCATTTTATCAATTAAATCATGGGAAGTTGAGTGTTTTGATACATCCAATCACAGGGAAAGGTGATTTCATTGATCATACTGAACATGCTTTATGGTTGGGTCATAAACAGAGAGTGATTGGATCTGTTTTAAAAGGTCATTAAGAATGAAATGTTTGAACTAAAACGTGTAGATGTTTGGTATTTGTCAGGATAGTTGCTCACAACTCAGACATACTCCTTCACGTAGCACTAAAAAAAGTATTTGCCATTGCCAATATATTTGATCTCTTACGTACTGAACTGAAGAAAAATGGTAACGTCATCAAATTACGCTTTATACTATAGGTAAAATGATGAGTCTCCTAAAGACATTTTTCTCCTGAATCGCCAATATTTCTGCAAGCAAGTTCAACGTAGCCTGTTGCCATCTAACTGCAACTAATCCCAAGTAGAAATTAAGTGTCGAACTCACCAAAATTATCATTTCTCGTTTGAGAAGTGCTCGAATTCCAGTTTAAACGACCAGGTCTCATTTTCTGTGAGCGCAGGAAATTGTGCCAAAATTGACATTTTAATTCATGCGGAATTATTTATCACTAAAATAGTTCACCAAAACAATCAAAATTTATCACTTTTTGCCGCCAGCAGACACTGCCAATTCCTTATTTGACACGCTCGTTGACCCAGGCTTCCTAATACACAATACGCAAGCTGAGAATTTGAGGGGGGGGCGTTACAAGAAAGCTTCAAAAAGAAAGAAAGCTCAACCATTTTATCAATATAAATTAGACGCTCACATTTACAGTACACTTGTTCTTGGGATTTTGGATTGGATTGAAAACTGCACAATATGTCCATGGACCCAGCCAAGTTCCTACATCCGTCGAAGGATGGGAATGGTGACACTGGTGGTGCCAAATTGAAAAACAAATTAGTCAAACTGCTCAATACAGATAAGAATGATGATTCTTCTAATACTACTGATAATAAGCATGATAAAAATATTTTAAAAAAAGTTACAAATACCAATGGCTCATACAAGAGTAAAAAACCATCCAACTTGAATGATATTTTGTCAAATAATGACGAAAACAATAATGAATTGACCAATTCTCCATCACTCAAGGAAAATAATCAATCTCCAAGAGGAAATAATATAAATAATATACAAGAATCTCCCAAGGTGATCAGTAACAAATTCTCACTTTTCCATAAAGGTGATAAAAATGAATCAAGAAGGAAGACGGAGCTTGATCAAGTTGACCAGCGCAGAGACGAATTATACAATGGTAATATGTCAAGTCCTTCAATTCACCAATCTAATAATTCCAATACCTCACCATATATGGGTAACGATTCTTCACCACAATCACTAATTCCTGAATCCCCAACATCGTTGAGAAGAGCTGATCCAGATGATTACAGGAAATTAAGTGAAACTGATGAGCAACTGGCCACTTGGTTAAGAAGAATGAATCCTTTCCAACCAAAGGAATCAACACATTGGATGGATAAACTATTCAATAATAAAAAGTCGAAAAATCGGGAAACTTCAAAACCCAAGAAGTACGATGAAGAACCAGAGCAAGATTCAAGTACAAGAGAAAGGGCCGAACTATTAGTTAGTACATTACTAGCTGGTGCACCAGCAGCTTTAATCGCAGCTTCAAGATTTCTTCAAGATGAACATGATGAGACTAGAGTTCCATTATTATTGCCTTTGTTAGGTTTCAAATTACATGATGAAACTGTTAAACCTAGCAAAAATAGAAAATATAGAATTGAATTGGAATATGGTATTGGTCCAGAACGTTTAAAATGGTCAGTTATGAAATCATCAAAAGAGTTAAATGTGTTACATTCCAAATTAAAACTAGCATTTTTCCATTCAAATGGGTTCAGACCTTATAAACAAGTGAAGATGCCTGAGTTCCCAAGAATGAAATGGAGATCAAAGACAGCAACTAGAATAAGTACAAATAATGATAATAATAATAATAATAATAATAACCCTGGATTAAACAATGCAATCGATGCTGATCAACAAGATAACGAATCACTTTTTTCAATAACAAGCACTATCCGAGGAAGATTTCAAAATCTTACTAGATTTTCAACACTTTCACAAAGTGATCCTGAGTATAATAGAAAATTGGAAGATTTGAATCAAAAATTTGAAGAACATAGACTTTCAATGGAAAAGTATTTGAAAGAATTATTTTTGTTGTTGACTTTGAAACCTCAGTGTAATAGATTATTCCACTTCTTAGGATTGTCACCCATTGGAGTGTTGCTAAGTCAAGAGCATGGTTATCAAGGTCAACAAGGTCAATTATTTGTTGCATCAACTGCAAAGACTCAAGGTTGGAGAGTTGGACATTTAGGTTTCGTTGAATTATACGAAATGGTTTCTAGACATACAACCAAATGGTTCTTGGTTAGAAACTCTTATATTGTATATGTTTCTGATATTAATTCCACTACTCCATTGGAAGTTTTCTTGGTTGATACAAATTTTAAAGTTGAAGCTGATAAGAAAAATCCAACACCTGCTACTGAAGTTTTTGATGATGAGTCTGAATTTGATGATTCTTCTGTTGTTGCAGTTGAAGATTTGAAACGTAAAGCTTCTCATTTTGCAAGAGCTGGCTATGGAATTACTTTAGAAAATAATGAAAGAAAATTGAAAATGGTTGCTACTTCTAAAAAAGAGTATAATCTTTGGGTTGATTCATTACTGACTATGCAACAAAAGACCATTTGGTCAAAAGAGCAAAGATTTGATAGTTTTGCACCTGTTAGAGATAACTGTTTTGCTCAATGGTTTGTTGACGCAAGAGATTATTTCTGGGCTGCAAGCTCAGCAATGGAAATGGCAACTGATGTTATTTATATTCATGATTGGTGGTTATCTCCTGAATTGTACATGAGAAGACCTGCTCTTGGTAATCAACAATGGAGACTTGATAGAATCTTGAAAAGAAAAGCTGAAGAAGGTGTTAAGATCTTTGTCATCGTTTATAGAAATGTTGGTACTACTGTTTCCACTGATTCTTTATACACCAAACATTCTTTATTAGATTTACATGAGAATGTTCATGTTATAAGATCACCAAATCAATTATTACAAAATACTTATTTCTGGGCTCATCATGAAAAATTATTGATTGTTGATCAAACTATTGCATTTATCGGTGGTATTGACTTATGTTACGGTAGATTTGATACTCCTGATCATGTCGTTGTTGATGATTCGCATATTGATTTCAATGAAGTCAATGATCAAAAAAGAACCGCCAAGACTGGTCCTGACACTGAAGATACTGTCAAGTTTCAAACTTTCCCTGGTAAAGATTATTCAAATCCAAGAGTTAAAGATTTCTTTGGTTTAGATAAACCTTACGAATCAATGTATGATAGAGATACAACTCCAAGAATGCCTTGGCATGATATTCATATGGTTTCTGCTGGTCAGATTGCCAGAGATCTCTCAAGACATTTTGTTCAAAGATGGAATTATTTATTGAGACAAAAGAGACCAAGTAGACCTACTCCACTTTTGTTACCACCATCCGATTTCAAAGAAGAAGAAATTGAAAGCTTAGGTTTGGGAGGTACTTGTGAAATCCAATTATTAAGGTCTTCTGGGCAATGGTCATTAGGGTTGAAAGAACATGAACAAAGTATTCAAAATGCCTATTTGAAATTAATTGAAACTTCAGAACATTTTGTTTATATTGAAAATCAATTCTTCATCACTTCGTGTGCATTTGATGGTGTCGTTATCAAAAATAGAATTGGTGATGCCTTAGTTGATAGAATAATTAGAGCTCATCAAGAGGGTACTGCGTGGAGAGCATGTATTGTTATCCCATTGATGCCAGGTTTTGAATCTCAAGTTGATGAGCCAGATGGATCTTCAGTGAGAGTTATTATGCAATGTCAATTCATGTCTATTTCAAGAGGTACAACATCAATCTTTGCCAAGTTGAAACGAATGGGTATTGATCCTGATGATTATATTCAGTTTTTCTCATTAAGAAAATGGGGTAGAATAGGTCCAGATAGAACACTAGTTACTGAACAATTATATGTTCATGCTAAAACCATGATTGTTGATGATAGATCCGTGATTATTGGAAGTGCTAATATTAATGAAAGATCAATGAGAGGTGTTCGTGATAGTGAAATGGCTGCAGTGGTTAGAGATAACGAAATGGTCAGTACCACCATGAACGGTGAACCATATCAAGCTGGTAAATTTGCCCATACTTTGAGAATGAGATTAATGAGAGAACATCTTGGGGTTTCGGTCGATATCTTGGATGTCGTTGAAAGAAGATTCAAACAGTTGGAAGAAGTTGCCAAAACTCCAGAAGGATTGAAGGCACGTACCGGTATTTTCAAAGATCCGGAGCATAGAGTTTTATCTGCGATCGTTGAACTAGCATCAAGAGATATATTGAATCAACCTGAAGGAACAAATAGATGGAAGAAATTTCAAAGAACTTTGAACTTAAAGGATGAAGCACTTGAAATCCCATTAGAAGCTGGCGAAGATGGTCCAAATGGGTATCTGAAATTCCCCGATCCACATCCATTGCCCTTATCATTCAATCATAGAGCTGGTCAGGAGAATGTTGGTATTAGAGTTAAGAAAACTCATTCATCAGATTCAAGAATTCAAAATAATGAAGCTCATAAAGATGACGTTAATGGTCTCGGTAAGGATAAATATAAATCCAAATTTTTCAAGAAAGCCAGAATTAATACTTCTAAGATTTTGAGAGAATGGGCCAATAAAGCCATGAATGAGAGTCCTTCTAATATATTCTTGCCTGAATTTGAACAAGTTCGTGAAATATTAGAGAGTGAAGATATTGATTTTGTTGGAGGAGAAATTGATGAGGAGACTGAAAGCCATATTAATGATAAAAATAAGGATAGATTAGCATTATTGAAAAGAGTTGCATATCTACAGAGAGTTGCTGCTCGTGAAAAGATTACTGAGGAAGAAGAATCCAAAAAAAGGGTATTAGCTGGATTAAACCCAAAAAGAAACTTGAAACCTACTTCATCAGACTCAGCACACAAAAATAAAGTTACATCAATTATTGACGTTCCAGGAACAGATAGCTCAGAATATCCTGCTGAAGAACGTAAATATGATACCAATGATGCAAATGCAAATCATCCAGCCATACCTGAGAAAAAATCGTTTGATCCATTAACTCCTGAAGATGGTGGTGACAGTATTCCTATCGTCTCACTTGATGAAGAAGGTGTCCGTGCAGTTATTGAGCCCTTGACTCCTGGGAAAGTTGAGAATTTTAGTAAATTCATTGACCCGTATGGATTTGAAGATCCATTGGATGAAGAGTTTTATGAAGATATATGGTATGAGCATGCTTTGAGAAATACAAGTTTGTATAGATTGGTTTTCCATACTCAACCCGATGATGCAGTTACTACATGGAAAGAATATAAAGAATTTTTGAAATTACAAGGTGCATTCCATTTAGCTCAAGAACAAGAGATTAAGTTCAATAAAATGAATAAGGAGAATAATAGTGATCTTGATGAAGATAGTTTCAATGTTGATGATAGAAGATATTCAATGACTAGAAATATGAGTCATGCAACTATCAACTTCAATGATATTAACGATGAATTACAACCTGGTATATTAGGTAGAGTTCCACCCAATATCAAGATTAATGACGACAATAATCCGTTAAATCAAAGAGAGTCAATAATTGAAGAAGAAGAGGAGGAACACCATAATGATAATAATCATCAAAATGCTAACGGAAATGCTGAATCTCCAAAAGATTCAAATGAAAAACAAAACCTCAATCGAAATGCAATTCATAAACAAAGATCAAGTAATACAATTAATGGTAATATTAATACAGCATCTCATTCCAACTTAAACTCTGCACAAAACAAACAAAGGAAAAGAGCAGGTACTTTTGGCACAAGACATAAATCCATATATAGAGGAGTTAAGATTTTTGATAGAGAAACAAGTGATCGCATCCTTAGTGAAATAAAAGGGAACTTGGTTTTATTCCCATCTAATTGGTTATATAAAGAGTTGGATGGTAATAATTGGTTTTATAATACTGATAGAATCCCACCTATTGAAATTTATGATTAGTTTTTGCATATATAAAGTTGCTGTTTATTTAATAGAATAATGTTTCATTTTGATTAGTTTTACAAAATGCTACGTAGAATCTTAGATGTGTCAACCGAAAAGTTTTTGACTCATAGTTCGTGTCATATTAGAATTTATTCATGAGTCATCTTGCAACCGTTAATTTATTAAGTTCTCTTGCAGATTCCATTTTTGATTTCATGCATGTAGGAAAATATTTTTCTCACTGTCAAAAAGAATCGAGATCTTTCGCGAACTGGATCTATGATTTGATTCGTATCTTAAAAGTTAAGTATCGACGTCACTCCTTATCTTATCTAATCTTGTTTTATTTGGTTTGAAGTTTGAACTCTGTTATATGCAACTATGATTGTAACTGTCTATTGATGTCTGCAAATTGTAAAATATACAAATCACTTGAGGAATAGTGACAGACTATAGTTGACAAATAACAAACTTAAACGACATTCAACGTAAATTTTACTGAAAAAATCGGTATTCATTTCCTTTTCGGGATGGGTTGCCGTTTCGTGTTCTGTTACCCCAAAATCAATAAAAAAATTAACCGCCATAAGAACTGTTTCCATTTTAGGCAGCTATTACAACTTTGTTATAAATACAAACTCAGTTCCACTTTCCATCTTTTCTTCCATTCTTTCACAAGACCATTATCACTGGACAAAGATGAATTACAAGGAATATCAACAAGTGATCCATTTGGACACGAGGAAGCAGAAACCGTCCAAGAAACAAGTTACCAGTACAAACTCAATAACCATTTCAAAAACGAAGAAAAGAACCAAAACTGGATGCTTAACATGTCGCAAGAGAAAGAAGAAGTGTGATGAATCCAAGCACGGTGGAAAGTGCAACGCCTGTACCAGAAACTTCTTGGAGTGCAATTGGCCTATTCAATTGACCGAAGAATTGTCTTCATTATCCACATTACCAAGTTTGTCTCACTCACATTCAGATTCTGAGAGTTGTTCCAGCCCCAATACAAGTGCAAATACAAGTGCGAATGCATCACCCAGATTGGAACCATTATCAATATACAAGAAAATATCAATCAATAATATTTTGAATGATGATTTGATACCTAAATCGACACCTCGCTTGAATGATACTAAGTTTATAATCACTTCTATCAATTTCAAACATGACTTGTGTCTGCTAAATTGATTTTATTTGCTGTTGTTTGTTATTTCGGTGTTTACAGTTGGTTTATGGGGTTTGGAATTTAAAATGTACTTTATTGTGTTATTTAATTTTCTTTGTAGATTATTGACAGAGATTTATGATGTAAAAGAATGAAAATCCAAAAATGGTAATATTTGGCAATCGCGCTTAATTGCCGTTTTGTTCTAGATCTGAAAATGGAAAGAAATTTGATGGTTTTGAGCCTTTGGTGGAACACGGTTTCCGCGTCGCACAGGCTGAGGCGCAGAAATCATATATCACCATTATCCTCCTTGCACTGTCACGTACGATTCGATTGTAGCGGGATTCACAATATAGTGACAAATCTAGACCATATATACATTGCACAATGTATACTACGATAAATAGCAAAAACAAATAAATAAATTATAAATACATTAAATCAAACAAACCTCGATCAAGTAGAACCATGTTTACTACTATCATCCACATACTCAGTTTCAATTTCTTCAACAGTCTCTTCCTCAACATAATCAATATCAACTCTCATAATTTTATTCCTCCAGAACCCATCTTCACCCAAAACTTGTTTAGAGATAATCTTGTAGTTGAACACTTTGGGTAAGACAACATACCAGATAACCCAATACACAAAACCGGCACCAAAGATACCCCATGTCACAACAGGATGGATCCAGTATGGTAATGAATGATAAACACTTTGACCATGTGTAGGTGGGATATATGGTGCAGCAACAAGATATAATGAAGATAATGCAAAGAAAATAATCATAAATAAATTAGCCTTGATTGGTGGATTCCATATTATCTGACCTTTGTATGCCTTGTATCTCAAATATAATAATCCAACAGCGACAGCGGTATTGACAACATTCAAAGGATATGAGATAAGATTCAAAATGAAATTATAAGCATCCCCGGGAGGTGGTGCTATAATGGTAACGATACACACAATCCAATGTTGCATTAATCCAACAAATGGAGCATTAAAAGGTTTGGAAGTTGCAAAAAATCTTGAAAATGGTAATACACCTTCTCTACCCAATTGTTGAATAATACGACCTTGTGAGAAAATAACTGACATGACGTTACCTAATGCTGACAATGCAACAAATACTGAAGAGGCCTTTTCTGCAGTTTCACCAAATGCATATCTAAAGAATGAAGCAGCCAAGATTCTTCCTGAAGATGCAATCTCTTCTTTTGGGACAACGGCGAAATATGCAATATTGACAAACATGTAGATGATAGCTAATAAAATAAGTGATATTGGAGCAGAGTACTTCAAAACTTTTGTTGGATTTTTAACTTCACCTAAAGCATAATTGATATTGGAATAACCAATATATGACCAAATAACGTTATATAATGCATTAACGATCCCATATCCTGATGGAGTTTCACCAGAAAAGGCATGGTCGAAATTATGTGTTGGTTTGAAATCCTTGTTCTTGATCCCACCTCCAAGTGCAACCCATCCAGTAATTGATATGAACAATACAATACCAATTTTAAATAAACCAAGCACATTACCTAAATATAAACCAGCCTTGACACTGATGGCATTGATTAAGAATGCAAATGTGATAACAGCGATAGCAATACCTCTTGAATTCCATTGTGTAACTTCAGTACCAGCAGCGTTCAATATATATTCACCAACGATGATTGAATTCCCGGCAGCCCAACCAAGGAAGAAACAGTATGATGCGTACATTGTGGTAACCAAGAATTTTGGTTTCTTGTAGACGTATTCAAGATAATTTTTCTCACCACCATTCTTAGGAATAGCTGATCCAAACTCCATATAGACGTACAACCCGGAAAAGGCAATAAATGAACCAGCAGCCCAAAGAATCAACGAAGTCCCCACGGACCCTGATAATGTGAATATAGTGGAACCAGTTGAGAAAATACCAGCACCCAACATTCTATTCAAACAAAGAGATGTAGCTGATATATATCCAATTTGTTTTTTATTCTTGTCTATTTCAATAACACCACTTTCAACTTCTTGACTGCCTTGATCGTCATTTTCAGCTTCATCAGGTGAAGATTTAAACTCATTGAAAAATTTCCCAATGTTCATTTTAGCTAGTGACATACTGTCAGATAATCAAATTGGTGTAAGATTAAGTTTATATTTATCGTTTATGGAACAAACATCCTTTATATACTCATATTAAAATTAATAGAAAATTTATGGCATTTTGAAATATACGGCTCTTTGGAATATTTTATACACATATTTAAATTTAATTTGTATCCACCGTATGGATTTAATTGCGTGATTGTATTGGGTTCTTTGTCATTGTAATTGATCTCGTGTTGTTGCTTGTATCGCTCAATTATTGAGTTTGAACCAGATAATCTTTAAATCCATCTTTTATTGGTGCATTCAAACATTATTTTCTTTTGTTTTCTTTTTATTTTTCCTTCATTTTGAACCCTTTTTTTTCGATTAAAAAAAATTCTAAAATTTAAATTTATTTTGCAACATTTCACGTGACTTTTTTGGATTAAAGCCGTGTGAATTTATTTTGCAGCAATTTTTGCTAATTTGAAGACGACAAGTCTTGACTCTTATATAACGCAAGACTGCGACAAGATGCTGCTTTTTTTTAGTTAAAATTTATATTTAAAATTATATAGTGTCATGGTTTTAGCCTGCTGCCTTTAGGCTATGATGAGATAAACTATATATAAATCAATGTATTACTTAAATATTTCAGTAGGATTTGAATTGATATTGTGCCTATTGATACTAAGCTTCAGTTCTAATCAGCTTGTGTAACTGGATGGATTATAAGTGACTTTATTTCAATATCTTCTCTTTAATCTTATACATGTCTTCCACCTTTGTACGTATAATCAGGAGAATTATAATTTAATTATAAATCGTTAAATTTAAGATGATCATGATCTTAGCGATCTCTTCATCCATCATTCCTATTAAAGTTTTTAGATCCAAATCTGGCCGTATCATTCTTAATTGTCTTAAGTTTTAACCATCTTTTATAACGAGAACTCTTTAAATAAGTGTCCAAAAGGTTCTTCTGAATTTCCCTCTACACATATAAGATCAATACATTTAGTAACTCCTGAGTTCAGGTTATTTTTATCACGGCCCAGCTTTGAGTTTTGTCTAATTTCCAAATATATTGAGTTAAACCGAGATCTAGCATGTGCACTTCTTCTGTTACACCAGGCTTTTTATTTTCTAACTTCTTCATCCTTTTCCAATATTGGTTAATTAATATTTCCATTAATGTTCCTCTGATAAATTAACCGTGATATTCAAATTATCGAATATCTAATTGTCAAATGTTTTTGACTTTATTATAATTACGAATTCTCAGTTTATTATAACGAATCATGCATATGAGCTATATACCAGTTTTATAATATTACTGGAAGTGATCGATCAATAATATATATATATATCATTATAATTATATTAGAATGTACATCCGCGATATATTTCACGTATAGGATTCTCGCCCCGGCCCATGCATAGTTAAGGAATTTCTTTATAACTAAATTTATGCATGATTATATATATAATATATATATCAATATATTCATGATCGATCATATAATTAATTTATATATAATAATATATATTGCCGATCGATATAATATAATTATAATATTTATACAATTTATAAATCATAAATTAATTATAATGTCGATATAATTCAGTACTAGCAGCAGCTAGTGATTTCTTAATCTGAGAAACCACTGCACCAGCTAACCATGATTAGACTAGATATTAATAACGCGCCATGGATCCATATGATGAAATCTTAAATACTTATATCCCATCTTTCTTATAACGTATAGCTAGCGGCTAGATATGCTCCATAATATATAACAGCCCTACAAATTTATAAGTATCAGAGATTAATGGAATTACATTGGGTATCTAATTCCTCCGGCACGTACTAGGTATATCAATATGAGAGTATTCAAATATATATTATTAAATCAATTTTGCAGCATGGATCATATTGAGCTGCTATTAATATATATATATATTAATATGTTTTAGACATGAAATCGACAAGATCAGTATAATCGCAAATTAATTATATGATTAATGATCTAGTTTAATTATATAATATATTGTCCTAGCTATATATATAGATGATCATCTAATTACGATTAAAATTAATTAGATAGTGTATATGTTTGTTCTCAAATTAATGATTCATCGATATTCATGAAAGTTGGTGACCAGCGATCACAATTAAAATATCCAACAATTTACAGAACAGTGCGGCTAGATCCTAGATAAAATATATTAACAATATGTCGATAAGAATATGATATTTTATACGTAATGCATGGAATTCAGTTAAACTAAGTTAATGGAAATCAGGATCACGGCTCACGATTGACATTGAATCCGTTCGTATAGTTGCTAAATTCTATATAGTATAACTATTTATTAACTTATTAAGGGAGAGCGGTGATTGTTACTTTTATTTAGAGTTAGAGGGACTTTGAGCAATACGTCATAGATATTGGAAGAATTTGCAATAAAGTTGTAAAGCCAAAATCGTGGAATTAGAATTTAGAAGCTGGTCGTTAAGCAGGCCGATAAATGATACCATTTAAAGAAGGGGTAAGGGAACGTACCAAATAATTATAACTAATGTTTAATTAACTAAAAAGCAGATCAGCCATGGTGTTCATGTGCGCGCCAGATTCATTAAATAACGCCCATGTCGACAATATATTGGCCATATTAATTAATTAATTAAATTATATATATATACATATAATTAAAAGTAAATTTGTACGTTTATACATATTAATGTACAGCTGCGCTTGTTATAAATTAACTAGCTAGAATTAGCTTAATATATAGAATGTTATCTATTATTTACGTCGTACATATAATATAAAGCTGTGTGCAGCTGTACATACATAAACATATATATAATTAATAATAATTAGTTTGTAATTATATCATATATAGTCCTCGATTCAAACAGATTAGGAACTGGAAAAGAGTAACTGGAGAAGGTATTATGGAGATGAAAGGAGAAACACGAAGAATTTGAGTAATTGTGCACGGGCAGTGGAATTATATACCACAAAGTTAATAGAGCTTTCAAAAGTTAACCGGTAATATGAACCGAGCATACCATTTGCATAGTAAAATAATACTTTCCGGGGATAGATCTAACTTTGTCCCGGAACCGTATATAACTTTTATTAGCAACCAAATACTCATTTTAATGATCAAAAAGCATTTTCTCCCATTTTCTCAACAAAACTTCATTTGATTTCTTTTTAAATCTAGAATGATAGTAAGGGTTCACAAATACATTAATTTCATGTAGGAGAGACTTACTTGTATTAAGTACTTATGGTTAAAACATTTCACTATATGAATCTCATCCCTTTTTATTTCTGCAAGTACTTGTATATTTCTCGAATTGTAAAAATCACAGATAAACATCACACTGTAAATTTGACAGATTTCTCTTGTCTATTTATATTCTTCTAGAACAATTTCAGACATACATGATATTTTTAGCAGTGGTACGGTACGTCGAAGCTGGCTGTATATACTGGAAAAAAGAAATCAATCATCCATTATGATTCACCGATTCAAATATTCAAGTCAAATTACTGCATTCTTCTTATACATATAAAACTATGTATTAATATGTAAGATCTTGACTATTTAGCTTATGATTTCGAATGATGATTCTTCGAGTTTTCTCATTATAATCATGACACATGATTTACAATTGCTTTGAGTTTTTTCATCAGTTTGAAGATTATATATAACTTGATGATTATACCATATTTTTATCATTTGGATACTATATATAACGAATACATTAAATATAATTTGAAAGTTATGAAGCCCACAAACCAGTCCCCAGATTCACCAACCAATAAAGAAGACTACTCCTCGTATGTATAATCATTTATCTCAAAATGAACTTGAATTACACCAACAAATACTAACTGTAACAGATTCATGGCAGGCTATATTAAGCAGATGTATAGAAGAAACAGTAATGAACATGACAGGAATACATGTTTCGCCAGTGCTAAGAAATTTGTATCTCCCGATAAAGTTGATAAAATTGCTCATGTAATTGCTGATGATTGAGGTTGTCCATCCATTTTGTGTTCATTTAAAACTTGCATTTTTTCTTTAATTATATACTTTTTTAATTGTTAATAGTTGATTTCATCCTCATTATTGTACCATGTAGGCTGATTGCTTGTCCTTTCTGTTTTGATTTTGAGTTTCGACATATCTGAGAAGCAGCCTGAGTAGATCAATCTGCAATTTATGATTCATATCTGAAATAGTGCTTCAAATAATTAATACAAAAATTGAGTTAAAAATCAAATATATATCAAACTCTAAATTTAGCCCTAAGGCTTAAGCCTAGTTACCTACCTACTAAAGATATTATAATATATCTCGTCACTCGAGACCAATAACATTTACATGAATGTGCCATAAATTTTCAGTGGTTGTTCACAAGAGCTTTTCGCGATCTCGGAAATAATAATGAGGATGGAATCAACTGTTAACAACCGTTCTTCAGCTTGTAAGTTGTTTTAAACTTGGTAAACATAGAATGGGTAGTAGGTCAACCGTCACTATAGAAATAAGAAATCTTCATCACTGTAATAATCTATCCCAATTGCTTCGACATAATTTTCGCTAAATACCATAAAGCAACACAATATCCGGGTAACGGCATTTTGTTACACCAAATTAAAATCAAATATACAAAATATTAAAGTGTGCAAGATTTGATATCACACCAAACTGGAAAATGAGTTCTCACAGCAAGAATACCAAGATGGACTCGCCAAAGGACAAAGAGACTAAAGAGAATAAGGAAAAGGAGAAAGACAGACCGTTCGTTACTACAACCCAGATCTCAAAACCATACCTCACATCAAAAGAAATCAAGTACCTTCAACTGAAAACCATACTCGACATTACAACTTATAACCAGAGGAAAAATCAAATATATCAATTCTTGTTCAACCTAATAAACAAATTGAAGTTCCCCATTGCTGTCCTTGAAACGTCCATGAACTATTACCAGAGGTTTTACTTGTATAACAAATTTGAAATTTCAGAATATTTTGAAGTTTGTTTAGGTTGTCTCTTTTTATCTATAAAGAATGAAGACACCATCAAGAAGTTAAAGGATATAATAGTGGTTAGTAATGGGATAAGGGATATCCCAAACTCGCCCGAAAATATCGAACATACCAAGAAGCAAGTGCTCAATAATGAAAGAAGATTATTGGAAATATCAGATTTCAATTTCCTAAATGTATCGGTTTTAGAGATCTTGATTAAGTTCTGTAAGAAAATGAAATTCAATTACAATTATGGGTATCTTTGCTATATACTATTTGTTGATTCTATCCAAACTGATATTTGTTTGAAAGTTCCACCTCATTGTATTGCATTATCAATAATCATCATATCAACAAGATTACCTCACATATCAACATTTTTAAAGGAAACAGACAAATCCAACACAACAGATACTGACAATGGTATAGATCAGACAAAGACAAAGATAAACCCTAAAACTTTTAATTGTCCTGAAATCTTGGTGAATGAATCAATTTTCCAAATTTTAAATTTTTATATCAATCAGTATAATTATTCAAATCTTTCAACCGTATCTTTGATTAATTTAGAATCTGCATTTATAAATATAAAAGTTGAGTTTTCAAAATTAAAAGGTTTTGTTGAGGTTGATGAAAGACAATTGGAGAAAGATGAGTCTTTGGCGATACGTGATTATAATATTAGTTTTGCTGGTGGAGCTAGGTTTATGTTGGGGAATAAGAGAAGAAGATTTGATAAGGAGTTGGTTTGATGATTTGTTGCCAGTGTTTTCGATTATAAGATGAGTTATACCATGAATTACAAGGATTATATCATCAAGAATGTTCCTTATTATATTGTATACTAAAGAAAATAGATCTTTGAGTCGACTGTAGTTCCATTTTCATCATCTCATTTTATTAAATCCAAATATCTATTCTTTCTTAATGGGTCAACAGTTGTCAATTTTTCCAAAATGGCATTACTATTTTCATCAACTTCACCAAGATCGGAAAGAATCTTATTTATGAAGACAATACTCTGTAAACACCACTTGTTATCCTTCCCATTGTCATCCATCTCTAACTCATTCAACTCTTCAATCAATACTAGTTGTGCTTTCAATATATCTTTGTATGTGGCTTCAGTTAGGTTGTCAACGAATATTTTGGAAGTTAGTAGCCAACGTAAGTATATCCATACTGATGAATCTTCCACGTCAGTATACATGGCATGTTTAACTAAATTCAATTCATGAGTCAAGACTGTAGATGAATCTTTGAAGATTGAATCACTGGAAGGCGGATTTATCAATAGTTTCTCAATCAATTTAGTTCTATTATGCCAAGATGAAAAATTAGATATATTCCTATTTATCATCTTGGTTGTATATTCAAACTCTTTTAAATTCAACTCAACAACTTGGTCCGCCTTACCTTCTTTTATTAGCTTATCTTCTTTTGCAGATACTATTATCCTACGGTATTGCCACCCGTGAAAATTACGTGAATCCAAGCCCAATATTTTGTCAACTATTAAAAATTCATGATCCCAATTTGATAATGGATCTTGTTGAAGACACCATATTCTATGATTCCATATCCAATAACATTTGGAATTTTTCTTGAATTGAGCTAATGTGAATGTTAGTTCCTGTTTGAGTAAGTCATTTTTCTCAAAATCTGTCAATTTGGTAAATAATTCAGTGAGGATCTCTCTTCTATAGTTCCAGATAGTATAGAATTCTGGGTTCAAGTCAAGTAATTCTGTTGTCTGGTGTAATTCGTTTGCTGTGAATTGTTTTGCGTCTCTTTTAGCGAATATTGAGCTGGACAATTTCTTGTAGTGATTGATTCTCAGCTCATCTCTCTTTATTTTCAATTGAGCTTGGTCTTTGGAGAATTTCTCTCTCTTGATTCCATGCTGTTTGTTAGTTTTCGCCTATTTTTTCCAAGTTTTCGAATGAATACAGCAAGAACTCACCATTTTCTTGTCTTTTCTGCTTTCGGCTCTTTCTTATATCAAAATGGCTTTTTCTTTACTGGAAACTGGAAAGTTGGCAAATTTTAAGCAAAAAATGACAAATCAAAATCAATTTCTGGGGGTTTATCATGTTCGAAATCGAAATCAAAATCTCAAAATCTCAGCGGCTAAAAATAATAATATTTATCAAAAATACCAAAAACAGATAAAAAAAAAAGACAAATTCCACCCAATTGAAGATAATCAAACTCGCAGTATGAGTTCCAGCATAAATGAAGCACCAAACGGATCGAAATTGGCGTTAAAAGGTTCTTCCAAGACAGTTTCAGACTTTTTCGGTACGTATATCCATCTCTTGGTGAAATCAAAACAAAGCGTCAACAACTCAAAATGTCAACTAACAAATAAGAATACAGTATTAATAGCATCCTCTACCAGAGAGGGATATATCCACCTGAAGATTTCATCACTGTGAAGAAGTACGGGTTGTTTATGTTGGTTTCTGCTGATGAAGACGTCAAGAGCTATATCAAGAAGATCATGTGTCAATTACATAGTAAGTAAATTTTTCTATTAATGTGTTAAAAGTGGTTTCAATATACTAATCAGATAGAATGGGTTTATGGAGGGAAGATTGGGAAGTTGATAGTTGCCATAATATCAAAAGATACAGGAGAAGTTGTTGAAAGATGGCAATTCAACATTGAAATATTAGATGAACAAACCCAACAATTACAAAACCAAAATGAAATCAATCAAACTGCATCAGTCATAGAAAACAACGAACCAATAACAAAATCAAAAGAAGAGATCCAGAAGGAAATCCAAGCGATAATCCGTCAAATAACGGCATCAGTGACTTTTCTTCCAGTATTAGAAGGCCCACACACATTCAATGTATTAGTATACGCGGATCCCAATGTTAATGTTCCTAGTGAATGGGTTGATTCTGATAGTAAAGAAATTAATGGGGTGATTATTGAAAATGTTCAGTTGAGAAGTTTTGCTACTGATAAGCATAAGGTTGGAACTTTGGTTAGTTATAAGTTGAATAATGATTATTGATGGTATATGTACATACTTGATCATAAATTTGCATGTGAGCGTCCGCGATAAACTTCTTGAGCCTTTATCTATATCGGGCTCTAACATTCACTACTATGATATTTTAGAAATAGAAGAAAATGGTCCAATTTCAGTTTTTTTCATGGTTGAAAAACGTGAAATTTTCATATCCTTCATATTAATTACACCTTTATAATATGTGGCAGACAGTTCATGAAATGGAGAGCAGTTGCCATTGTTGTTGTTCTGTTAATTTGATAGATTATTACATCTTCGTATTTTAAGCCGGGTAATAAGAAATTTTTAAAAAAATATTTTTTTATGTAAACAAATTTTCACTTTAATCTATTGTCTTCAATTTTTCATAATCTTTCTACTAGAGACTGAAAGGAAAAGTAAAAATGGCCAAAGTTAGAGGTAGAAGATCAGCCAAGCAAGAAGAAAAGGAAGAATCCAAAAAATATGTCCGTATAGAGTCATCTAAACCAAAGCAAGAAGAGGAAGTCAAACAAGAATCACAAATCAATACCCCATTTTTTGGATTAGTTGATTCAAATGAATTAGATTATTTTAAAACCTGTGAAAGCACATTAAATATTAATGCCTTTGATAATGAAGAAGAAAAACGTGGGTTCATAAATTCCATCTTTGAAGAAGCAAAGGGTAAAGAATTAAAATTGGTAACTAATCAAATTTGTTCCAAATTAGTTGAAAGATTGATCTTAGAGTCCACAGATATCCAATTGAAAAACTTGTTCAAATGTTTCAGTGGCCACTTCGTTCCTTTAGCTCATCATAAATATTCATCGCATTGTCTTGAGACATTGTTGGTTAGATCTGCAGCATTAATTGAAAAAGAATTAATCAATCAAGATGAGGACTCAATAATTGAAACTGAACAAGATGGTTATGTATCAATGGAAAACTTGTTTTTATTCATGTTGGGTGAAATCAAACCACATTTAAATGCCATGATTTCACATCAATATTCGTCACATTTATTAAGATTATTATTGTTAATTATATCAGCTGGAGAATTACCATCTTCAATATTAGTTAACTCAACTTTAAGAAGTAAGAGATCTAAAATTGCAAGAAAGATGATTGAAATTAAGGATAATGATGATTTCAACAAAAAGTATCAAGTGCCACCTTCATTCAAAGGAGAATTATCAAATATTTTAAAAATTATCATCAAAGATCAAGATCGTATAAAGTTGAGAGAATTAGCTATTCATAAAGTTGCCTCTCCAGTCATACAATTAATCATCCAAGTCGAAGGGATAGTTGATAAAGAAAGATCTTTCTGGCACTTGATTTTCAATAGTGTTGATCAACCAGCTGATCCAAAGGAAGAAAGTTTTATTGAATATTTATTATCTGATTCAATTGGGTCTCATTTCTTGGAAAGTTGTATCAAATGTGAAAGACCAAGATATATCGAGAGACTTTTCAAATTATACATGAGTGATAGAATAGTGAAATTGGCAAAAAGAGATACAACTGGTAGTTTTGTTATAAGAGCATTAATCTTAAAATTGAAACCAAATGAAATCTTGAAGATCTTGGATACTTTGATTCCAGAATTAAGCGAATTGATAAATAATAACTTGGAATTAGGACAAACTATTATCGATGCTTCGATTCATCAAAATAATCATTTAAAAGATGAAATAATTCAACAAATTTTGAAAAAATATTCAACTGATAAAGATGAAGACTTCTTGGAAATAATGTTAAATTTAAGTACTTCCACTTTAGGTAATACTAGAGATGATTGGCCAACCTCTGAAGAAAGAAGAAGATCAATTTTCTTGGAAAAATTAATTGAATATGATTTAACTTTCTTGAATAAAACATTGTTATCATTGTTATCATTACCAAAGGAAAGATTACTTCAAATGTGTTATCATGGTGTCTTCTCACATGTCGTTGAAAGCGTGTTGGTATTCAACGTTGATAATATCTTAAAGAGAAGAATGGTTAATAATTTCATGGGTGAGATCACAAGATTATCATGCAATTCCTATGGGTCACATGTTGTTGATAAATTATGGGAATTCACAACAAGATTGAATGTCTATAAGGAGAGAATTGCTGCTGAGTTATTCGCAAATAAGGATGTAATAAAAGAAAGTACATACGGGAAATTGGTTTGGAAAAACTGGTCAATGGAATTATTTACAAGAAGGAAATTAGATTGGAAGAATTTGATAAAGACACAGGAAATTGAATTTTTCAAAGAATCCAAGAAACCAATTGACTTGAAGTTTGAAGCTTTACAGGAACAAAAGAAAAAAGAGCAAGAGTGGAAGGAAAGACAAGAAAGTAGAAATGGAACATCAAATTCAAATGGGTATAAAGATAGAAATAATAACGGTAAAAGAGCGATTGAGGAAGAAGACTCAACATATAAACGGTCAAGAGGTCGTAATTGAGGGTTTTGTCGACTGAATGTATATTAAATTGTATTTCATTATTTAATTTACTGTAATTTCTGAACCAATCTTTCATAAAGAAGTTTTCCGTGCAGCCAAATAGATTGGAAAATAATGCACATAAAAAAACGGAAAAATAAAAAGATAAAAAACATCGCTCAAAACGCTTTCTCTGTTTTGACATTTTATCAACATGAAAAAGACGTCAACAACCAGACGCCAAACTTGAAAGGAAGCCAATCTACCACAAAACGATCAACGTATCATCAGCAACAAGACAAATTCACCATGTCAGAAGAACTAACACTCAAACAGCTCACAGAAAACTACAACCAGTTGAAAGAAACTGTCGAGAAACAAACCAAGATAATTGCAACTACAGGTAAACAATTGTTGGAATTTCAAGTCAAAACCATGAAGGAAAAAATATCTGCTACAGACAAGACTCCTTCAAAAGAAGTGGATGATTTGGTCGCCAATGATGATCTCGTTCAATTGGTTGGAGAATTACAATCACAATTAGATTTTTTGGAGGAAAGAACAATAAGGAGATCAATAAATTTAATCTCTAAAGATCATGATAAGTTGATACCAATGTTGAATATCGATGGTGATGAGATTGATGAGTTCCCTGAAACGTTAATCCAATTCAAAGAGTTATCTGATTCCAGGATATTGAAAATGTGCAAATTTTATGAATTGTTGCCTATTGAAGAAGTTGATGGTACAAGCATAAATCTCAACGAAATGGAATTGAAAATAAGTGATTTCAAAAAAAATGATTTTGATAAATTTTATAACCAATTAGCTAGGTTTGTTGGTGTTAATGATAAGAGATAATGTTATACAACCTATAGGTATATCTATCGTGAGATCACATTTGTGATTGCTTTCAAGCATCTGTCATATTGATATCGTTTTTTTACTTGTTTATTACTTTAACCTTATACAAGTTATAGCATATACCAACATGAAATAGATCTGACATCATGAATCATGATTCTTTATCTATTGATTATTCTCTGATCCACTCTTATAATCGATTGATGTTCCATTAAAATAATCATCTCTCGCTTGCTGTTTGTAGTTGTGTTTAAATTATAACCGGATGAAACCGTGGCGGAACGGGACGCCGTCTTTTTGACTTACTCCGATGCGGCTGATGCAAGTCAAATAAAAGAGTTGTACACGCCGCATCACCCTTGAGCCCTGGGCGGCACCTATCAAAAATTTGCTTTGTCTATTGTGAAAATTGAGCTTGTTTAAACTAGGTTTTTTCAATCCCAATTTTAAAGCCAATGAAAGAGCAGAGATGGTGAGCTGGTGCTATGGGAAGTTTAAAGTCAATGAGAATCTTTTATCAGATATATGATTACATCGTGGCTATTAAAAAAACAAGGCAAGGGACGAAGTTTTTGACGTGAATCTTTGGTCTTTGGCCCTACATGGAGAAGGCAATTGGGCGCTGACGATGAGATACATCTTCATACATGAAACCCTTATATATATAATGCAAATGTTGGTTGCAATATGCATACATCCAAATCCACTACCCTTTTAGTTTTCCCCCATTCAAATTCTTACAACAATTAAAAGATTCGATTGCCTTGTGGAGTTATATAACTTATTTCAGCTTGATGGTTTTGAACAATTTGCAAAAGTGAAGTCACTAATTCTATTTCAAGAAAGCAAATCGCCGTTTCTGATAAAAAAGAGCTGATGACGAATGAAAATCCTTGGCCTGGAACATGATTCATCATCTGATCAGTAAAATAATTTGATCATATTGACAATCCTTTATAAAGGTTCCGTTCCCCATACTTTCGCTTAATTGAAAATTGTCTTCAATTTTAGCAGTTTGAAGCTTTTGATTTTCATACCCACATATTATGTCAGATATCAAACAAGATTCCGAATATCTTGGCTACAATGATGAATCAAAAGTCTTATCTGATTTAGACAACAAAATTATAATAGAAAATGATGAAACAAAATCACAAAATACAAGTACAACTTTAGACTCTTCCCAATTTGATGAATTTGGTGAACGTGATCCAACGCCAGAAGAAATCGACAACTTGAAAAGAGTTTCCGCTAAAATCCCATGGGCTTGTTGGCTTGTTGCTCTTGTGGAATTATGTGAGAGATTTGCATACTATGGTTTAACAGGTCCCTTCCAAAACTATATGCAATACGGTCCTCACGACCATACTAAAGGTGCTTTAAATATGGGTTCTCAAGGTGCCAATGCCTTGTCTTATTTCTTTCAATTTTGGTGTTATTGCACTCCAGTGTTTGGTGCTTGGGTATCTGATACTTACTGGGGTAAATTCAAAACAATTGCTGTTTTCTTTATCATTTACATGTTTGGGATTCTAATCTTGTTTGTCACTTCATTACCTGCTAGTATTAGGGGTGGTCATGCTGAAGGTGGATTTATTGCTGCTATCATCATTATTGGTATTGGTACTGGTGGTGTTAAGTCTAATGTTTCCCCATTAATCGCTGATCAGATTCCTGACCGTGGATTGAAAGTTGCTGTTAGAAAGGGAAAATTGGTTTTAATTGATCCTGCTGTTACTATACAGTCTGTATTCATGTTCTTTTACCTCTGTATTAACATTGGTTCATTATCTGCTATTGCCACTACAGAATTAGAACACAATGTCGCATTTTGGGCTGCTTTCTTATTGCCGTTTTGTTTCTTTACTATCGGTTTAGTTGCCTTGTTTGCAGGTAGAAATGTTTACGTTAGGAAACCACCTTCAAGATCTACTATTAATAATGCTTTCAAAATCACATATTTATCAATAAAGAATAAATTCAACATTCAATCCACAAAACCATCAGCTAATCCAAACAAGAGCTATCCATGGTCAGATTTATTTGTTGATGAAGTTTCCAGAGCCATTAAAGCCTGTAAAGTATTTTTATTCTATCCAATATATTGGGTTGTTTATGGACAAATGTTGAATAATTTTGTCTCCCAAGCTTCCACTATGGAAACACATGGTTTACCAAATGATATTATGCAAAACATTGATCCTATTGCCATTATTATCTTTATTCCAGTTTGTGAAAGGATCTTGTACCCACTCTTGAGAAAAATTGGCATCAAGTTCAAACCTATCACTCGTATCGTATGGGGTTTTATCTTCGCTGCATTATCTATGGCTTATGCTGCTATCGTTCAACATATCATTTATACCGCTGGCCCATGTTATGATGCTCCATTAAAATGTGCTGCTTCAAACGGTGGTGATATTCCAAACCATGTTCATATTGCTATTCAAACTCCAGCATATTTCCTTATTGCCATGTCTGAAATTTTCACATCTATTACTGGTTTAGAATATGCTTACACCAAAGCTCCAGCATCAATGAAATCATTCATTATGTCATTATTTTTGATTTCAAATGCCTTTGGTGCTGCTATTGGTATTGCTTTATCTCCAACTTCAAAAGATCCAAAGTTAGTCTGGACATACACAGGCTTATCAGTTGCAACATTAATTGCAGGGTTAATCTTTTATTTAACATTCAAACACTATAATAAGATTGAAGAAAGTATGAATACTTTGAAACAAGACTATATCAAGAAAGGATTGGTTGAAGATGATACTTTGGTTGGCCATAAGGTTAATGACATTGAAAAGGGTGTTGTTCGTGAGTTTAGTGATGATGAATTTAGTACAAAAGAAGCAGCTATTATTGATGGTGAGACTGCAGCTTTATTCTAAAGGAAAAAGTTTATGTATATTATTTAATTTATGTCATTAATGTTAAGCATTCAATTGTAGATTATTTAACATTATCAAAACTATTGAACTACAAATTTGTGACAAATGGAATAATGCAGCATGTATTTCAAGCAAAGGAGACTTTTCTTTCTGTAGTTTCTTCCTTAACACTATCTCTATTATTCTTCCTTCTAGCAGCTCTAGCGACATTTGATTTATTTTTAATTTCTTTCTTTTTATCATTAAGTTTATCGAATTTTTCACTTTCCTTTCTTTCAATTTCCTTTCTCTTTAATTCTCTTATTTCTTCCAATCTCTTTGATTTTTCTAATTTACTTTCATTTGCAACTTCATGTTTATCATTTATGGTCTTTATCAATCTAGTTAATGATAATGTATCGTTATCACTGATAAATTTCTTACCAATCTTACCAGACTTACGTTTGACACCAGGTATGATAGCTTGATTCAACATAGGAACATCGAGTTCCTTTTCTGAATACTTCTTACTTGATTTAGTTCCATATAATCTTATTTTAGCTTGTTGTCTCTTTACAGTAGCTTTCGATATTTTTGGAGTCGTTGATTTAGGAGTTTGTTTTGGTTGTGAAGCGAGAAGATTTCGTGCGTATGAGTCCAGGGTGACTTCTGACTCCACGGCACGCTTCCCATTCTGATTGGCGTTTCTTTTGTATGTCTTTGATTGTCTTGTAACAGCCATTTCGTTGTGTTTCTTTATCTCTTAATTTAGTATAAAATTTTCAGTGAAATTTATTCTTTATTTTTTATTTTTATTTTTTTTATTTTATTTCATTTTTGGCGATGAGAATAGAATCCGGGTAAGTTTTTTGAATTTATTTTTAATTTATTTTCTTGTATTTTCCCATGATTTTTTATTGGTTTTCCTATCTGAATTTTTAATACTTTATAATGGTGAAATCGTATTTAAATCCTTTACTAATTGGAGCAGGAATGAAAATGAAATTATGTTACTTTTAGTATTTTTGACAAGTTTTGGCGTTATAGTTAGGAATTGCTTCATGACTTTAGCGCCGTTTGAAATCTGTTCTTCTTTCTTTGAAGTAAACGGTGTTAAATAACAATGCCTCTGCTGCTGGTTTCATTCATTTACATGAAAGGAATTGAGATTTATTTGCGGGAAAGGTATTGACGTGGTAATCAATTATAACACTGCAATTTTCTATTGTAAATGGGTTTAGATAATTCATGAATGAATACTTTTCTTTTGTTATTTAATCATGGGTATAGTCCAGTTGCAGTCTGCTAATTAGATCACAGATAACTTATAAACGGTACTTGAATTCAACAGTCCCAAGACATGTTGTATATATTTTTTGACCTTTGATGAATGAATATGTACAGCAAATACATCCAAGATTCAATATCAAATTGCAATTTATATGTTACTATTTGCTCCCTTAATTAGTCGCTGAAGTTGGTGATGAAGATGGTACCAGTCTACAATCCTTATTTGAAAGCAAAACTGTTTTATATAACTAATATATTGATATACTAACATCATGATTCATAGGATACGAACCAATTTGTATAGCAATTTTGGATGCTTAGTTCCATAGGTTTATACGGACATCAGACTGTTGGAGGTATAGCATCATTTTATGATAATAATTCCATTTTTGATAGACATTGCAAGATCACAATATTGGACAATCTATATGTCGACAAAGCGCTATTCAATGGCAAATGAAATATGTATCCCTCTTGAGATCATAATGGAAGAACACTACTCGACATGCATACAAGTCAAACATTTATACCAAAGTTTGTGGTAGACAGTATACATTAGTAGATTCTGTGAGTTATGTGGTCGATGAGCACGTTTTTTTCTATAACCTTTTCATTGGAGAAGAAGATAATCTGATAAATATAAAACTTCAAAAAAAAACATCCAGAAATTTATATTGAAAAATGGTGTCTGGATGTTTCCCCCAAATAAATTACTCGACTAAATTTGGGATGAAAATTTTCATCCCGGCCCCTTGAAGACTGTTCCTGAGTTTTTCAATCTTCCAACTTCCAAGTACTCATTACTCAATTAACTACTCAGTTTTTCAATATATTGGTTACCAATTACAATCAACTTAATACATATATTAAACGCCTATGGAACTTGAGTACCTCACTATTTGATAATAAGTGCTGGAAGCGTTAGTAATTATAGTTAGTAATTATGGTATCTCCATGATCTGGCATCAGCTTTAGATTATAAGTGTTTGATTATAATTGTTCGTGAATTAAATGTTAATTTGTATTCTACGGTCTACCCTAGTGAATTCATCGATCCCTTAAATTATTATGTCTTTCTTCCAATTAGCATCTGCTAAACACATTTCATCTTCTTTTGATGAAATCTTACTAATTAGAATCTAGTCGGATGGTATGATTTGAGCTGAATTTTCTAAGGTTGAATCATCTTATAGTGTTCTGAACTTAATATATGAATTTAGACCTTCAATTATTAGTTTGAGTAGTGGTTTTTCCCATTCCAATGATCAACTACAAACAAGTCATGAAGATGATTAATTAGGATATATCTACAAATGATCCTAGGACTAGTTTACTATATAGGAAAAGAATACATTCATGTGATTGGCAGTCTTGTTGCTGTACAACTGCAGTCCGCCCATACCTTTAGTGAATACATCAGTTGTTAGAATTATTTCATCTTCGTGTTTTTTGATGGTACCAAGGGCCTAATCAAATATTTCAGACGTTTACTAATTTTTAGGATTCGTTAATTAGTTTGAACTCTATGGATGCAATAGGATTTGAAGTTTGGCGCAGCGTTAGTTGGCAGGCTTTCAGTGTTGATTGCAGTAATATGATTCTTAATTGTCTTTAGATTCAAATGGCATTGTTGCAATTTTGGAGGTTTCTTTATAATCAGCTTTCCATCCAAAGGTTTGCGAAATTGAAATGAATCGTGCTACTAACTTATAGGAATGTTCTACATGCTTATTTCAAACGTATGAGTTATCTGTTTTATGTTAATGATACATCCATGCTTGAATCTTTTGATTGTTAAGCTAAGAGACGGGAATCAACTGAAAATAAGAGTGAATAAAAGATGGTCTAATGTATTTGTGACTGGTCTTTCCTCTAAATAAAACTTTGATATAGTGAAGGTCTTCATTGGATAGATTGTTCACCTTAGCTGGAAAAGGGTGATAATTACTTTTGCCATTGAATTAATGTATCTATAATCGATAATCGTTCTCACTTTGATGAGGTTTTTGTCTTGGGAAAATGGATAAAGGCTAAGATAGATATGATGATCTATCTTACATCGGCTGTAAAAATATCTAGGAAATAATCGTGTTAGGAATATATGTTTAGTTCTCTTTTGTTTCATCCTCGCAAATGAAATCGGCTACTTTGATTGATGATGTGATATTGGAATCCTCATAATATACAATTAGCTGTTGTTATTCAATTGTTTCAGCAAAGATGCCGTTATATTGCATGCCTTTCTTTAGTTTTGAATGTATATTTTATGTGTATACCGTACTGGTATTGTATCTAGTGCTGTTGAAGCAACTGAAAAACATATGAATTTCGCAGCTACATTATGGTTTAGTGGTTACGCTACTACTAGCCAGTTATGATTTGTACTTAATTAAAAAAAAAAAAAAAACTAGTCAAATATAATTAATTGATCATTCTTGATATCTACTAATCGTTACAGGATGGACTCCAGAGCAAAGAGCCAATGCATATATGGGTTTAGATTAAATATTTCTTGAGAAATCTTTAAAATGAATACTTTTCTAGATTTGAAAGCATGCATGAGTTTTCTAGTTAAATCAAAAATAAAAGAGATTCAAGTTCCAATATGGACAATTATCCAAGTTCAAATATATTGCTTGGTGTATTTCCTGCAGTGGTTTCAATTATATCAAGATTCAATGTCCAATCATACTTTTCATTATAATCATCTTCATCAGCATAATCATCTGCATTAGCATTTACATTAAATTTACATTTTAAGCAATTATGATAATTACTAATACTCTAGGATTTATTTGAGAGAAATATTGCTTCTTAAATGCAATTGTCCTCATTGTGTTTTTCTTCATAAGCGTAGGGAGAAAAGCTTCCACATATTATCAGGTAACATGTATGGAATCTTATTCTGGGTTATAAATTTATTAAACTGAACTATAGCCGAGTCTTACACTAATCTTTTTCTTGTAAGGAAATCAATCGCTCGCAGAGAAGCATCAACTGATGTGGACTGGATATAACACATTTGTTACTAATGATTAGGATTTGGCATATTATATTGTTGCTTTGATACAGATCGTTCAATGAGACCACTTCGGGAGCTTCATATGTTGGTGGCTTCTTGTGATTTATTCCACCCCCTTTATCCTTAATGTCCATGTATCCACAATGTATTGAAACACCCATTTCAATGACAATATGAAGTATTAATCATTAGGAAGGTGAATTTTACTAGCCATTATTTGTTGCTGTGATAATTGGCCTATTATATTTTGTTGTGAACTTTGATGCCTGCTTACTATCATTTGGAGTATATGCTTTAAAATGTTCTTTGCGTATGTGTTCTTGCTGTGTCATAGCTGTTAATTATACTGACGTTTAAATTTTAATATATACAATTAGAAGTCATTTAAATCGCTTTGCGTCAGAGGAGCGAGCTGAGCACGGCCTTGAACATTGTAATATATCAAGAATACGTAGTCATGAGTGAAGCATGTATATTATTATTTTTATAACCAGTACATATATTAAAGAGTTGCGATAGAAAAAATGTAGCACTGTGTCCTAAATCTAATATCTAATCATCAAACTCATTCAAGAGAATTAAATATTAATATAGAACTGAGTAAAGACACAACTGCAATTAATCTAAAGAACCGGAAACGAAGTGATAATTGTGCCTAATCTGTTAAACTAGTCAAAAACCACTTAGCTGACGTGTACCCCGGTCACACAAACACTGATGTGGTGTAGTCAAAGTATCACTAAGGTTCCTATAAAACTTATAGTGTTATAAATATCTATTAAGATAGTATATAGCCACTACTGATGATAATGGCAGAAAAAGGGAGATAAGGGAATAGGCTTCTTTTATAGTTTTTTGAGAGATATAATATGAGTGACACGGGTAATCTGAAGGTAACTGAGATAGTTAGGGCTTACCTTGCTACCAAGAGCTTACTGAGGATTGATTTTCGAACATTGTATAAATCCACGAATATCCACCACAACCACCCCCAAACTTCACTTTCGTATTAGCTTAACCCATATAGATAGGTTATAGGTCAATCATAGACTAATTTCCCAATGAATATGACCAGTATTGATAAAGCTGTCCTGGAACAAAAAAAATATGTATGGAATTTGACAAAGAGCCGGGCTTCAAACCAAGGAATCAAACTATTAGATCCATAATCCACTTAGATTTCGCGACAATTTCAAATTGAAAAATTCAATGCTCAATAAATTGGAAAAATTCTATAAGACCCCGTATGATTGATCACGTGCTTTGCACCTGACACATTATTTGTTTGTTTTAATTAGATAATGTAGGTTTAAATTTACATAAATTGGGTTGCATATAAGACAAATTAGTAGCAGTTGTTGCCAGCCGGAACGATGAACATAATCACTATATATTGTTGAAAATTGTTCCAAGATTATAAGATCTTTCAAATTTGATGAGGAAAAATGTGCCATATTATATGTTTTCGTGAAGATAATTAATTAATTATATATTCCTTGACTCAAATGCAAATCTTGAATAAATTAATAGTAATGAAAACACTAGCTTTGCAAGAGTTTTTATGAACTCTTTGTGGTCTGGCGCATGGTATATAAAGGGAATACTAGTTGAATCCTGATATTCCTGCTTCAGTATAACTGTTGTCGTTTTCATGATTGCAATTTAATCAATATAATTATTAATATCATAAATATTAATTCATGAAATAATTATATTCTCGACGTTTTATATATGAAAAAAAAATAAGAAGAAAACTTGCCCAGACGTAGCAACTGATCCACTAGAGTTCAGCCTCTGAGCCTCATTATATGTTTCTAATTCTCCAATTGGCATTGAGAGACTATAATTATTAGTAGGCAGTTAGCTGACAACGTTCAGATCAGTTGATTACAAGTTACAGCAGAACTTGTACACGCCGTACAGGCCTGCAACGGTGAGAAATTCAGATTAGTTCGAAGTTCGTAATTAGTTTAAGGCCTCGATAGAAACTCACTAAAATCCAGCGGTTGCAAAAAACTCAGCTCACAAGACCAATGAAACTTTCCAGCTTTAAGCCCCCTAGAGTTCAGTTCACACGCCACTTGTCCTCCATCCCAGCTATCATCAATGGGGAAGAAATGAGAGGCGACATCATCTACTCTGTCAAGTCGCATGATACGAAAAAAATCTTATACAACGTCCATTCTGTTTCAAATGAGAAATATGAAATCGACAAAATTTGCCAATTATCAACCGCTGGCTTCAAAAAGTGGAAAGCTGTTGGGTTCCATGCCAAAGCTGCAATACTAGAGAAAGCAGCCCACTTGGTGGCTGAGAGAAGAGAGTTGTTCATAAAAGCACATACTGATATCGGCGTTCCTCAATGGTTTGCAAATTTCAATGTTGATCTATCCATCAATATCTTGAAGGAACATATATCAAATTTATCAAACAATCTAGGTGCTATCCCCAGGTCTTCCCATGACTTATCGCTAGCGATAAGAGAACCAATTGGTCCAGTGTTGTCCATCTCCCCATGGAACGCCCCTGGAATATTGGGCATGAGATCTATAGCTGCTCCCTTAGCCGCTGGATGTTCAGTTATCGTTAAATCATCAGAAAGATCTTCATCTATCTCATACTTATTGGCCAAATGCTTCTTGGATGCTGGTTTACCTAACAAAACGCTCACATTGATTCATACCTCTCCATCAGATTCAGCATCAATTACAGAAAAATTGATTGAAAATTATCATATTCGCAAAATCAACTTTACTGGATCTACAAAAGTTGGTCGCAAAATCGCTGAAATTGCTGGCAAGAATTTAAAACCCATGTTATTGGAGTTGGGAGGCAAAAATGTGGCAATCGTTGATAAAGATGCTGATCTTGCCAAAGCGGTTCCTAATATTCTTTGGAGTTCATGGTGTCATAAAGGTCAGATCTGCATGAGTACTGAAAGAGTATTGGTGTTGGATACCATCTACGATGAGTTTGTCTCTAAATGCAAAAATATAGCTCATGATTTAGTTGCAAAGGATAAAGACTTGAAATTACATCAAAGAGACACACAATTTTCAAGAAAGATTAAAAAATTATTAGAAGATGCCATATCAAAAGGTGCTCAAGTTTTATTTGGAGAATTACCAAACTCAGAGGTTATAAATCCAATTATTTTAACAGACGTTACGAAAGAAATGGCTATTCACAACGAAGAAACTTTCGGTCCTGTTTTTTTCATTTCTAAAGTCAAGTCTATGGAAGAAGCAGTTAGTATCACAAACGAACATGAATTTGGATTGAAATGCAGTATATGGTCTGGTAATCACATGAAAGCTTTGCGATACGCTAGAGAGATTGATTGTGGTGGTGTTCATATTAATGGATCCACGATCAATGACGAATCTACCAATCCTCATGGAGGTGTCAAAAATAGCGGATATGGAAGATTCAACAGTAGTTGGGGGATTGATGAGTTTTCATATATCAAAAATATTACTTTTAATGAATAAGTACTTTAACGAGTATAAATGTCAGCTAGCTAGCTGGACAATTGGTCAATCTTTTAATTTTTGATTGATCATATCGAAGTTGAAGCCTAAATGCTAGTAATAATTATTAATAAATAGCGAGCACATCATTCTTTCAGTTAATTATATATAATGGTCCATGGATAATTAATTGATACGTTGTCATAAATGAATGTTCATGATTCGAATAGATACCATGAACTGCTCTTAGATTTGTAACAGAGACGAGCTGAACCATCACAAGTTCAACAGCAGTCGGTATTCCTCATTGGAAGTAGTTGAGGAGAGTGAGGAGTACTGGAGAAACTGGGTACAGGTCGTATTGGAAAAGAATTATAAAGATTTCTGCTATTATCAATATTTATAAATTATCCTGAAATATCTTTACTAAGATTGGGATGATTTAATATTTATCTATTTTTGTTTATATTTGTTTATATTTTTATATAATTGATATTTGGTGGTTTTTCAAGATCATAATGATTATATAATTTAAATTATAATTTAATCATATGATGGTTTTGACTGCCTATTCTAGTAACAACTATTTTTCACCGTTCATAATTATAACACAGAAGTTACGTCACTTCATGGATGAAAAATTTCTCAAGATTTTTTTTCTTTTATCTAAATCTCATAATTTGTAAACAGTTTCTCATTGAGATGAACTTTGTTTGATAGTAGTCACAAATTACAATCAAGGATATATAATATATATTATAATTATAATAATCTATCGTCGTCAAATTATCGGATAGTATCCATACCAATTGTCAATTAATTATATACAATTAGAATATTTTATGTCCTCCGCAGTGTTCGATTTTGATTTAACTTTCAAGAAATTATAATAATTATAATAATTTTCTTGATTGTAAATGTATATACTAACTTGTATAGGATTAAATTAATTGAGAAGAGACTAGAGCATGGTTTGTGAACGTATTGTCACCAATTACGTGACTAATCTTACCGTTTGATATATATATTAAGTTAATTGAAGTTTTTGTTTCATAATTTATTCTATTATTTGTAATTTTGTGCTATTCGTCACTTTCAAATAATACAATATATAATTGATCATCATACGTATACAATAATCTATAGGATATTAATTAATAGTTCCATGTTATCATGAGCCATTCAGCGGTTCACCTGCGGTCCACGAGCTTTTATTTTCCATTTCCAAGATTGAAAAATTGCTTTACTTATGCCGCAGGACCTAGGATTTGTTTATTGACGTTTAGGAGAGACTGTATGGGCTTAATGTATATATTATTCAGTTTATGGGCATCCGAAGTCTTTGAGTTATGATCCGGAATGCTTAGAAGAAGAAGAAGAAGTTAAGGAATGGATCAGAGCTGCTTCAATGTTATATTGAATTATCTAGCATAGATATGAAATATTGATTTTTAATTTTTTATTAATTCAATATTAATTAATTAATATTCAGAATTACGTTGCGTTGTTGAAATTTTGAATTATTTTAATTAATAAGTGTTGTTTCTTATATTATTTCCTCATGTTGCAACTTGCTAAGTACTAACTGTACGTAGTTTCAAATCATAATTGCAAACTATTATAATACCAAAAGTTGATATATATATTTATAATCCTTGTGAGATTAAAGATACATAGTATATATTGATATTCCGTGATTAATTATTAGAATTGATAATATTGCTTTATTAATGTTTTCAACGTCCTTGATCCGCAATGTACTGACCTTCTTTATTTATATCCCAGGGCCGGCCATGATAATATATATTCTCTAGAACATGCTACTTAAAAGTTATAGCATTTGAGAATGAAATGAAACCAATGGTTAATTATACAGTGAACAGGCGTTGACCATATTCACTTTATAAGGTCCAATCAAAAGTTGCGTTTAAATATTATGGAGTATGAAGAACATGGTTAAGCTCAATGAAAAGAATCGAAGAGATAAACTCAACCTGCACTCAAATTGACAAATAATGATAAAGGGAACTGTAGGTTATTGGCAAATATTGGCTCCAACTGTCCCTAGTGGAATGAAAAACCAAACTTGGTCAACAAAATGATCCGGTTGTCATGATATAGTTTCTATTAAGAACCAAGAGACCAGATTTAAAGCACAGCTGATATGTTCTCTTGATCAGTTATAGTGCTGCAAGCTAATTTATATTTTAATGTGAGCTTGTGCATTGGCTTATCCGCTGGTCAAATGAAACAAAGTGTACTAAAATTGATCCAAGTTTCGTTATAAGGAATATTATAGCCATTCATAACACATATTTTGTCACATTTTACTCATTAATTCCTTCGCTATTCTAGTTATGTGACTATAATATTTCACGTCAGTACCAGAGCGCTAATTGATTATAATTGACGCAGAATAATCAAAAACAGCCACTGTAACCGCTACAAAAGTTGGTATATGATTATCATGGGTTTTCATAACTATGCTGGCAGCTCGTAGAAATGCAAGTTGGAACATCTATTCTTGAGCCAAATTCAGAAGGTAGCTTCCGCTTATATTATTAGCTGTTAATTAATTATACTCAATATATAAATATATTATAATGAATTAGCTAGGTCATGCATGAATCATGAGACTTATGGCTAGCTAGACCAATTAATTATTAGTTTTTCAATATATTTTTAATCATTATAATAATTAATAATATATATTAACGATCGAATCATGATGGGTAATATATATATTTTGATCATGCTGCGCAATTTTATATTAGAATCAGATATATATTCTATCAGTCCTTTTATAGATATATAATATTTCCAGTCCCTCATGATCATGGTCCAGCTGCAAAACTAATATATTTACTAGTATACATTATATAAATTGCAACATATATATAATTATCGACATATAATTAAGTATACGATTATAATTGATCAACTTGATCGAGTACACATATTGAAATATTATACATATTATAAGCTGCTAAACAGTTAATTTGAGCTATATATATATATATATATATTTCAGAACAATTAATTTATACATGTAATATTGCAATATAACGTAATTCCTTAATTAGGTTCCACTAATTGTACCTGGCCCCATTATAATATACTTATAAATTATTACTTTTCATGACAATAATTTGGTTATAGATATTTAATGATCAGTACCTTAGTACTCGATCTAAATATAATATTATAGCTTAAGCCAGCTTATTGTTCAATATTGACAGATAGATCTGATCAATATGGTTAATCTACAAGCAAGAAAAAGTAACGAAGGTAGATTTATTTCTTATCGTTATCGATAATATAATTTAGCTCCATAATATATATGACTAAGTACATCTAGGCAGCGAAGTTCTAACTTCAGCAATAGCTAGTTTCCAATTCGTAACGGATTTTTTATTCAAAGCTAATATTATATAATGTTCCATTTGAAGTTCTATGCATATACGTGCTCCTCATTGAAATATTTATAATTAATTGTAGGATTATCGCTGGACCACTAGATATATTTGATGAACGTGGTATACCGAATATATATAATATATATAATATAATTATCATCAGTTAAAAGTTTCAATGGAAAACAGGCTATCAAAATCTTAAATCACAATTGCTTTCCGCTTCAAATCCACTCTAAGATTGAAAGATAGTGAACAGTATTCTATCCTAATTGATAATATACACTGCAATTGATCAGTTCAACATGTACTATAACATGGTCTCTTTCTCTTATATTAATATTTCATTGCAAACATGAAAGAACATAATATTATCGTGCATCAATTGTGACAAATATATAATAAGATCGAAAATTTGATTGGAGATCAATTGGCGAGATCAAAATCTAATTCTATAAAACAATTCTCACCACCTTTTCAAGCATGTGCCTGCTTCAAAATACTCATATTCAGACAATTTATTATTACTCAGCTTGATTTCAGATCATTGGCTATAAATTATAGTGAATACAGTTTCAAAGCGAAAGTTTAAAGACACTACGATTTATAACATGGAATTATATATATATACCATTACTAATATTAAGAGCCATGATATCTGGGTATTTCATGAAGTTTGTACTTTGAATATACGACAAGTACTAGTGATTTTACCAATAAACATTATATATAATCGATTCAGAATATACTATGTTATCAACATATAATATTCTGAGCCACATCTTATCGATTATGTATGTTTGAAGATATTATGAAGCGAGCAATGCAGCTCTTTACTATGACTTCTCAAGGGATATAATAATAGTGCATTTAATCTACAAACTGTTTGATCGCTATTATCTCCCACTTATTAAAAGCAAGATCAAATATGCAAAAAAAACCAAACTGATTCTTCAAAAAATCAACGTTACCTGCAAAACAAATCAACTACAATTTCAAAGAGCTTTTGGATCTTAAAGAGGGGCGGGGGCAATTATTGGATATAGAGTTATGCTTCTTAATTGCATCACTCTGCTTGATGTTGAGCCCAATTCTTCGATGGTCTGTCAATTAGAGGCAATTTGCAACCATTTTCCGGCCTAGTTCGCAGCAACTGGTGAAACTGACACGATGAACGGTCACCGAAGAATAAGACCATGAACGTTTGTTTTCTCGCCATTTCCTTGACCATAAGGTGGTGCAGCACATCGATTCATTATAGTAATTATATCATGGTTCTGTGACATTCTAGATATCTCTTTGCACCATAACTTAATTCAGGGCGTTGCTGCAAACTGCATCGAACTTCTCCTAAAGATGCTTTTCGATCGAGGTCTGGTTCTACAAAACTGAAGCCAATGTAACTTTAATCGAGCCATATTTTGCTCATTAAATAGTGAATATAATTGACAGTACTGATCCATGCATCATCAACGAATAAAATTTTCGAACTCAAACTGTATATCAAACGTAAATTATAAATCTCTTTTCTTTTATATTACATTGATCAATTATCATATTCTTTCAAAATGTATATAAGCTGGTCGTCATATCTCAATATCAATGCACCCATTTCATAATTAGAATCATTATCAACAAGCTGCTTGGTCAGATACTCTTATAGAATATATCATACACAACAACATTCACAATATTAGAACAATGTTAAACATAAACTATACATTCCCAACAGCATATGAAAATTCTCCTAAATCAACGGAATCAACATCATCCCCAACAACACCAACAAGAGAATGCACTTTTGAATTACCTGAATACTGTTCCAACACAAATTATACCACAATATCCACACCAAGGCAGTCCATATCCACCACAAACTCCTTAAATAACAGAACATACTCGATATCTAAGACAAGACGCCATTCACATAGAAGATCAGATGCTATAGCTATAGAGTTGGACAACACATTTGGATCAATATCGACAAATTACACAGAAAGCTCATCTTGTTTTAGCTCCATCAAACGATTATCCAATTCTAGTGTGGCGTCTTCTATCGAGTCTCCAATACTTGGTGGAGTTGATCCTATCATTGATCTTGATGTTGTGAATAGACAGCTTACACCCAATTCAACTAGCTCTATCAGTGGATTGGCGTTGACCACGAGGAAGAATGAAGCAGCAGCAGCAGATGTCAACTATAATGCTAAATTTTCGAAATTCTTGTCAATCAGTGAGGTTAAGGAGGAGGATGAGGAAGAGGATAGTGTTCTTAAGAAGGCAAATGAGGATGTGATTATAAGTTTGATTGATTTCTTGAATGAGTCTTTTGATAATGGTACTTTGTGATTATTATTATTATTATTATTATTATTATTATTTATTGGGTTTTATTTATAAAAGGTGGTTCGGTTTCAATGTAATATTTATAATATGGATATTTTATTCTATTTGATTATTTGTAGCTGTAGCATTAAGATTAATTTGATTACAGTGGATAAATTAATTATTATCTATTAGTTAAGTTGAGACTTCAAGCTATGTAATTGTTTCAAAACTGCGGATTTAGCGGTACCACCAGTAGCATCTCTTCTTTCAACGCTCACTTCAAAATCAAACACTTTAGTAACATCTTCTTCAAATCTCACGTCAATTTCTTTAAATTGTTGTAAACTCAACTGATCGATCCCACTCAATTTATCTTCTTCAGCTTTTCTAACACACTCACCGGATATGTGATGTGTTTCTCTAAATGGAACACCTTTTCTAACTAAATAATCAGCTAAATCTGTAGCTAACATATCCATAGTTAATGAGCTTTCCATTTTGGCTTTATTTATTTCGAGAGTTGAGATCACACCGGTAGCGATCAAGATCGAGTGCTCCACCGTAGTTAAAGCATCGAATAAAGGTTCTTTATCTTCTTGCATATCTTTGTTATAAGTAGATGGGATTGATTTCAAACTCATTAAAAATCCAGATAATGAACCAAACACTCTTCCAGATTTCCCTCTTAATAATTCCAAAGAATCTGGATTTTTCTTTTGTGGCATTAATGATGATCCTGTGGAGTATGCATCGTTTAATTTAACAAAACCAAATTCTGCAGTTGAATAAATGATTAAATCCTCACTGAATCTTGAAATATGGTTCATGAATAAAGTAGACCAGAATAATGTTTCAACAACAAAGTCACGGTCAGAGACTGCTGTGAGTGAATTACCTATGACTGAATTGAAACCGAGGCCCTGAGCTAAAAATTCTCTATCAATACCGTATGGATGTCCAGCCAAGGCACCAGCACCGAGTGGAGACTTGTTTGTTCTTTCAATGATTTGTTGTAATCTGTTATAGTCCTCAGTGAAGTACGTGGCATACATACTCATCCAATGGGACCATCTGATAGGCTGGGCCCTTTGTAAATGAGTGTAACCGGGCATCAATACATCAATTTCTAGTTCTGCTCTTTTCAAAATAGTCTCAATGAAATCTTTCAAAAAATTAGATAATTGAGTTAAATTTTCACGCACATAGATTCTCATATCTGTTGCAACCTGGTCATTTCTTGATCTTCCTGTGTGGACTTTACCACTTATTCCAGTTCCTATGATCTCGCCTAATCTTCTTTCATTTGCAGTGTGGATATCTTCATCTCCATTTTTTTCAACGAATTTTCCAGTGGCCCATTCTTCCCTGATAATTTCCAAGCCTTTGTGGATTTCACTCAATTCGTGCGCCGTGAGCAAGTCAATTTTATGCAAACCTTCAGTGTATACTTTGGTTCCTGTTAAATCAGCGTCGTACATTTTTTTATCGTATGGCAAGGAGGCATTGTACAAGTCCATGAGAGGATCTGAAGCACCTGTGAATCTTCCACCCCATAATCTTTTCTCAGCTGGTTTGTTTGACATGTTATGTTGTAGTTAATGTGTAATAAACGTGGATAAATAAGTTAGTTGAAAAGTGGAAAAGTGCAAGTATTTATATGGAAGGATTAAAGTGAAAAATATTTTAAATTTTCGCTGGTGGAATGAGTCAAAATGCGTGTTTATACGAGAAACTACAGTGGTGAGTTGCGACTCACTCGCGAGTCGCCATTCTACTTACTTGATTTGTGAGCCTACACTATTTCTCTGCCATATCTGATAAGTTAGGTGGGACAGATGTCACTCAAGGAGTCCAGAAAGACAGATTTACGTATCTGATAAACCAATTAACCTATTCAGGTAACCGCGCTTAACTTGTTACAGATTTTTCTACCAATTTTTCACTCAGAGGAATTGACAGATTGTGGTAGGAAATTCACAGCGAAGCGTGGCTGAAAAGGTATTGTAGAGCGATAGTTTCCTAATTAGGGAGCAATTGAACACTTGTTGGTATTGGATTGGAGATGCTGCAGAGAAATGGTCTAATCACGATATGCAGGATGCAGTTATGTATATCTGTCATCTACAAGATGGTTGCATTTTGGAACGATATATTTATATATATTATGCTTAATGAAATAATACTGAATTATCCTATATATTATCACTCACTTAAAGGCCACAAGTATATCTGTTCAGGATTCTCAGAGACATAGTATCTGATATTCGGCAAATCACTGCTATCGTCACACAAATACATATCTCGCAATCTCTTAGCAACTGAAAGTTCCTTCTCCCTAGTGTATCCTATACAAGATGCATTATTCCTTAGTTCTGTCTCTATCACTCTTCTTTTCTTCCCAATATATGGATAATCCGCATCGATTTGTCTTCGATATAAATCCTTCGCATTTCTCCATGTATATTGTAACGATTTAACAGATTTCGGATCGAAATATGTTTCCAATCCTTTCAACCGCCTAATGAACTGCTCATGTCTATCGTTCCTATACCCAATTGTAACCAGATCTAGAGAATATCCTTCCGCTAATGTACGGAAAGCCAATTGAGTCACTTTGAATTTCTGAGGCTCGCGCGGATCTGCAGTTGGATATATTTGTGATAAATGGTAATCGCAGAGATGTCTGAAGAAAGAAACTAAAGAGAATGCTCTAACAATATTCGGCAGGTATTCAAAGTACTTTGTATCTTTATCAAACCCACTGATATACTCACAACCCCCTTCATTGACATCAAGGCACAATCTCAAGAAAAATCTACCAACCGTCTTTGTTATTTCCTCATCACTTAGCTTGCGACTCATTTGAATATTCTTGAATTTTTCGGGAAACACCACAATTTTATCACCGGTTCCTGGCTTGAGAAACCGACAATACATATCCAAATCTTTGGTTCCATTAAAGTAAACTCTTTTCATATTTGAGTTTAAACCACAAATACGTAGAAAAACTGCAAATTTTTTAATTGATTTATATCGAAATCCATTCGTTGATTCGAGATTAGCTTTCAGTATCAGATCATATAAACGGGCACCATAGGGCCAGCAACAACCTTGTCGCTTATTACTGGCCAGTAGTGTCATAATATATTCGATATAAGCCATAGGTTTTGTGATAGGTGAGCACCCATTCTCTTCAAATAAAAACTTATCTCCAAAAAATGGCTCTTCAAGTGCCGTTGAATCGAGAGGTGTAGCATTCAATGTGAACGATGTCAATTTTTTATGCTCTATCAAGCATTGGGGGCTAGTTACCGGAATGCATTCAACAGGAACGGCAAGGTGTCTGCAACTGACAAGTTTGGAATATAAGTCTGAAGAACTTGATAATACAGCGCTCAATTCTTCACCAACATCAATGTTGGGTTCAACCACGTCATCATGGGCCCTCTTGGAATCTGAACTTTTGGGCTTCAATTTGTATCTTGGATCCTGAAAGACCTCGATATTGAAGGATAGAATTCTTTCTGAAAAACTAGGATTTTTAGAGATACTTTCGGCTAATTGTTTTATACACTTCGGTCTAAAAATGAGCTTAACATTCTTCCGATTCTCATAATTCATAGTAGCAACAGATGAGGTACCATATACATCTTGGGGAGTGTCTCTTTGTAGTCTCTCATTGAATCTGGTCTCAAGTAGAGCGCATAATTCTGGATTATCATCTATGGAATCAATTGGGTTAGTAACAATAATAATGTGGATTGATCTTAGAAGTAAATCCAAAGCTAAGTTTCTCATACGCTTACTGATGAGAGTCATTACCAATATCTCTGTCAGAGAAAGGTGATAGACTATCTCTCCGAACAATTCTTCTGGAAAACATGGGAACGAAACGCTTGACTCTAATGGTTGCAGTACATATATTTGTACTGTTGGCGTCGACGTAGGTCGTTTCATGGAGCTGATAAAGTGGGAAACGAAACCTCTCATATTTGCATGCATTGATGATTATGATATATACTTATAAAGCCTTATAAGTTATGAGGACTCTTTGGAAAATAAACTTGATTGGATGAGCATCTCACGTGAATTTCTTATTTATAAAATGGAATTGAAATTTGATAGTCAGAATGATTAATCTCTATAGATTATGAGCCGCGTTCAAAGGGGCTTTATTGTAGTTGGAAGTTGGAAGTTGGAAGTTGGAAGTTGGAAGGTCGAGAGTTCGAAGCTGGTATTCTTTTGGCGATAAATTTGCTTGCTCGTTTAGTAACTAATTAGTACAGCTATTGTAACGTTGTTTGTTCTAAAAAAGGATTAATAAAGAAATAATATTGGACGTACAATATTTATTATTTCTAGAAATTGAAAGAATGCTGAATACCAATATACAAATGAACAAAAATTAACTAGGCTGAACATCTCGGTCGATCGGTGTACATATGAGAATGTGCTCCTTGACAATGGACATGTAGCTACTAGCTTGTAGATTTGAAATGTGAATGGATATATAGCCTGGTCACTTCAGTTTGTTTTTCGATATTTTGGTAAATAGAATTTTTCAATTTTGCTGAATTCAAAATTGTAGTAAACTTATTAGACCTTCAAGGGCCTGTTAACTACACAGATGGAATCCAAAAACTGAATATTAATCAAACTAAGGTTTACATCTACCTGTGAATCTAGGATACAAAGAACAATCTCTAACAGAAAATCTATCACACAACCAAGCCAATATTCTCTCAGTACCTAAGCCGTACCCACCATGTGGACATGTTCCGTACTTTCTTTGATCAGAGAACCAGTAGTATGATTCAGGGTTAATACCTTCTCTTTTAAAACCAGCTAATAATTCATCCAATTGTTCAATTCTCATGGACCCACCGGTGACTTCACCCACGTTTGGCATCAACACGTCAACTGATTCAGTGACTCTTTTGTCATCAGAACATTTCTTCATGTAGAAAGATTTAATCTCAACCGGGAATCTAGTTAATAAGATTGGAACATTGAGTGTATCCGTCATCTTTCTTTCAGCAGCTTCAGCGATATCATCACCAAATTTGAATTTTTCACCATCTTCGTTTGGAATACCTTGTTCGTTAAGCCATTCCAATGCATCAATGTATTGCATTCTTTTGAATGGTAATTGTGGAGCTTTGAAACCAGGGTTTAATTGTTGGATTAATGGACCCGCGACTGGATCTTTCAACACATATTCAACGGTTTTCACGATAACTGTCTCAATATGGGTTAACAACTCTTCAAATGATAAGAATGCTAATTCAGCTTCGATGTGTGTGTATTCTGATAAATGTCTTCTGGTGTGTGATTTCTCCGCTCTGAATGATTCTTGAATACAGTAGACGTCACCTAATGCTGGTAAACATGTTTCCAAGTATAATTGTGATGATTGAGTTAAATAAGCTTCTTCACCATAGTATTGTAATCCAAATAAAGTGGAACCACCTTCAACTTGGGTTTGAACCATACAAGGAGGCGTCACTTCCAACACGCCTTCATCGATATAGACTTGTCTGATAGATTGTAATAAAGATGCTCTCACTTTCATAACAGCAGATAAAGTTTCACCACGCAACATTAAATGACGTTGATCTAATAATAACGATGGGTCTGCATTTTCTTGGACCTTGTTGGTAAAAGCTTCGTCTCCGGAAGGTGCTAAGCCAACGACTTCATAGTAATCAGCTTTCAATTCAACTCCACCTGGAGCGGATTTCCCCTCTGGTAATTTGTTAATCACACCTTTGATGATAACTGTGGATTCCAATGTCAACTCTGTTGTTTGTTTACAGTTGGCCATATCTCCAGTCAACACAGCTTGGATGAAACCTGTCCCGTCTCTCAAAACAATGAAAGCTAAACCCTTTTGAGATCTGAAACGATGGAGCCAACCTTGAACTTGGACACGGTTACCGATTTGCTCACCAATAGCTCTCAATTTTATCTTGGTGGCTTTAGGCAATGAAGTATCTTCTTCAAGCTTGATATCTAAGGCAGCTAACTTCTTGGTGTTTTCTTCTTGTTGTTGAGCTTGTTGTTCAGCCAACTTGAGAGATTTCTCTTGTTTCTTCTTGAGCCCGTCAGCGCCCTTTTTGGCTTTCTTCAAAGCAGATGCCGAGATTTCAACGTATTCTTCCAATTTGGTCTCTTCATCTGTTTTTAAAACGAACAATTTGGCCTCACTGTGTGTGAAAAGAGCGAAAGCTGGTGTTTTGAATGGCTCTTCTTTGGTTCCTGACTTTGTGTCGTCGACACCTGTGGCTTCACTGATATAAACGATTGACATTTTCGATTTAATTCAGCAGATAATTTATCTAAAAAAAAGTGACTTTTCTGTGCTATTTGAATAAATCTCGAATATTTTATGAGTCAAATCAACGACTATTGGCAGATCTGACAAAATGACACATTATTTTTACCGCCTAGAAAAACAGGGGTTACCCGACACACAAGATTTTGAATCTCAGAAAATTGATCAATTTTTGAATTTTTGATCAAAATTTCTGAGATTTCAAAGTGGGAAAAACACATTTTTGCTGGTTAGTATCACCAACTGAAACACAGAGAAATGGCTTTAGAAGCGTCGCTCGCTGCGTTGTCCTTGTCCACAGTCTCTGCCGAAGGCAGCTTGTCTACCAAGACCTTGGTCTTCAAGCCAAAGACTGCAAAGAATGCCTCTCCAGTCCCAGTCGTTGTGTTTGCATTATCATCCACCCAGACTCCAAGTGGAATAATTGCCAAAGCTGCTGGCGTGAAGGAACCAAGATTGGCCAAAGACGATTTGGTGCTTGAGTTCTTCCAAGTCGCTGCTAAAGAGGTGTCAGTAGCAAATTTCCACAAGAGTTTAGCTGGTAAGATAAAGATAGTCTTGGACTCCAAGATTGCCAATGATTCCACGTCAATTCTCGAAATTGCAACTGAATCTGCCAAAGCTGCTTTACCTTCATCTACGATTAACGAGTTCTTGATCTCCACTGGCATTGAGATTATCACTGTTGATTTCGATGCTGAACCAGCTGCATCTGCAGCTCCAGCTTCAACAACTTCAAATTCCAAATCCAGTGCTGCTGCTGAAGCTCAGAAGAAAGAAAAACTCGCAGCTAAATTAGATGATGCCAAATTGATCGGTGTTACTGTTGATAAATTCTTGGATTTCCCAGGCTGGTACCAACAAATCTTAACCAAGGGTGAAATGTTAGAATACTATGATGTTTCAGGTTGTTATATTATGAGACCTGCCTCATACGCTGTTTGGGAACATATCCAGCAATGGTTTGATGCCAAGATTAAGAAAATGGGTGTCAATAACGCATACTTCCCAATGTTCATTTCAGCTAAAGTCTTGGAGAAAGAGAAAGATCACATTGAAGGTTTTGCTCCTGAAGTTGCTTGGGTCACAAGAGCTGGTCAATCCGAATTAGAGGAACCAATTGCCATTAGACCAACCTCAGAGACTGTTATGTATCCATACTACGCTAAATGGATCAGATCTCATCGTGATTTGCCAATTAAATTGAATCAATGGAATTCAGTTGTCAGATGGGAATTCAAGCATCCTCAACCATTCTTGAGAACTAGAGAATTTTTATGGCAAGAAGGTCACACAGCTCATTTAACTTTTGAAGAAGCCAACACAGAAGTGTCTCAAATTTTGGATTTATACGCTGGTGTGTACGAGGATTTGTTAGCTGTCCCAGTCATCAAGGGTAAGAAAACTGAAAATGAAAAATTCGCAGGTGGTTTATTCACCACTACTTGTGAAGGATATATCCCAACTACTGGTAGAGGTATTCAAGGTGCCACATCTCATTGTTTGGGTCAAAATTTCTCCAAGATGTTTAATATATCAGTTGAAGATCCAGAAGGGTCCGATAAACCAAAGCTTTTCGCATGGCAAAATTCATGGGGGTTATCTACTCGTGTTATCGGTGTTATGGTCATGATCCATTCCGACAACAAGGGTTTAGTCGTCCCACCAAGAGTCTCACAGAAACAAGTTGTTGTTATCCCAGTTGGTTTAACAAACAAGACTTCCAAAGAAGATGAAAATGCTATTTATGATGGTGTTAAGGCAATTGAACAATCTCTCTTAAACGCTGATGTTAGAACTATTGTCGATACTCGTGATAATTACTCACCAGGTTGGAAATTCTCAGATTGGGAATTAAAGGGTATCCCAGTTAGAATTGAATTCGGTCCTAAAGACTTGGAAAAGAAACAAGTTGTTGCTGTTCGTCGTGATGATGGTTCTAAATACATTGTTAAATTAGATGAATTATCTACAAGAATTCCAGAAATCTTAGAAGAAATGCAAGCTGCATTATTCAATAAAGCCAAAGCTTCCTTTGACTCTCATCGTGTCATCGTTAACGAATGGAAAGATTTCGTTCCAACACTTAATGGTAAAAACGTTATCTTATCACCATGGTGTGGTGACGGTGATTGTGAAGATGATATTAAGGATTCATCAGCAAAGGGTAATGGTGGAGAAGATGAAGAAGTTGATGAAAAAGCCCCAAGTATGGGTGCCAAATCATTGTGTATTCCATACGACCAACCACCTTTAGCTGAGGGACAAAAATGTGTCAAGTGTGATAGATTAGCTAAAGAATATTGTATGTTTGGTCGTTCTTATTGAGTTAAGTACATTGGTTAATGAATAATATTTTGATGAGTATTCTAACTGTAGGAATATCATATATACTGTTTCCAGAAATCGTGGCTTTCTAACTCAGTGACGGATACAAATCCAACACTAGGTTTATCATTGACCAATTTGATATAGCCTATAGATTTAATTCCTAGTTCTTTAATGTACTTCAAAACTTCAGGGTAATTCAAACCAACCTGGGCAATAGAATGAGAGTCATCACTTAGACAAAAGCAGCCACCGTTATCGTTGATGGCTCTTGCGATATCCAGTTGCGGGTATGGCGAAGCCCAACCTTTCCTGATAGCAGCCGAGTTCAATTCAAACAACCCACCATAAGATTTAACAAGCTTGATACATTTGATTATCAATGCCCATATCTCTGGCCACTCAGTCTCGATATCAACTTGTTTAACCAATTTGCCAGTTCTGGAATCCACATCATCATCGCCCAAAAACAAACGCACCAAGTCAAAATGACCTATAACTGAAGGCTTTAAGTTCTCAATCACCAAATACTGCAATTCAAAGTACTCCTTGTACAAATCATACACAGTGCCACCACACGCATCCTTGGCCTTGTTCCATAACTCCTTGCTGAAATCCATGGGTATTTGCTTCACGTAGTGTACTGATCCCACAATCATATCAACCGGATACTGTTTGATCAAAGACTTGGTGTATTCTATATGGTCCATATCGATTCCTTCAACTTCCAACCCAACTAGAAATAGTGTCTTGCAAAAGGGATCCAATTTTTTTGTTGCTTGTATCGTTCTCGCATGTTTATAGAAACTGGCGAAGTTTTGCTTTAAATCTTCCACAGTGTAGTCTTTCTCTATTTCTTCTGGGTATAAGAACTCGTTGTTTAACCTGGGCATGTGTTCTGTGAGGCAGAAAGTGTCGAATCCCATCGAGGCAGCTTGCGCTGTGATGGTTTCCAATGTGTCCGAGGCATGGGATACATAGTCGCCGCTATGTGAGTGGTGCGAGTGCATCTGGTAGTAACTTGTGAAAACTTGTATAAAAGGGTAGAAATGGTGTATATATCTTATCTGATATTTCAGTCATAACTTAAGTTAGTTATATGCTAATCTGCAGGATAATTTTTCAGTTTTTCAGTCATAAATAATTACTATACAGAAAAGAAAAGAGGTTCCTACGAATAAGATCAAGAAGCAAAAGACATGTTGACACGAACATGTGGCGGAAAATTGAGGCAGTATTGGAAGACCGGGCGGAGACTCCAGTCAACTTTGGCGGTGCTCAAGCCAACACTCAGCGAACTATTCTCGAATCCACCACAGATTGATACCCAAATATCAACACAAGGTCTCATTAGATCGATACGAGAATACAAGAAAATCTCATTTGTTGATATATCTGATGGTTCCGGGTCTCAGAACTTGAATGTGGTGATATCCAATCCCAAATTGATCAAGGACCTTGGCTTGAGATTGGGTCAGAGTATACTGGTCGACGGGAAGTGGACTGCTTCAAAAGGTCAACAGGAATACGAAATATACGTCGCGTGCGATATAGAAGGTGTGCAACCAGTCAAGGTCATTGGTGATGTCCCAGCTGATTATCCAATACAGAAAAAAGTGCAAACATTACAGTTTTTAAGAAGTTTGCCCACTTTGAGATTCAAGACTTCCACATTATCGTCGATATTGAGATTCAGATCATTCACAGAGACGAAATTAATGGAATTTTTCAACTCAAGACATTTCGTCAAGACTTCTCCTCCATTGATAACATCAAGTGATTGTGAAGGTGCTGGGGAACTATTTACAATTGAAACTGCTTCCAAAACTGCTAAAGATGATCCGTTCTTTGGTAAGAAAAGTTACCTCACCGTATCCACGCAATTGCATTTGGAAGCCATAACTATGGCCTTGAACAGAGCATGGACGTTGACACCATGTTTCAGAGCCGAGAAATCAGATACAAATAGACATTTGAGTGAGTTCTGGATGCTTGAAGCTGAGATGTGCTATATAGACAACGTCAGCCAATTAACCACAATCTGTGAAGAGATGATTAGGTATGTCACTCAAAGTATCAAGGATACAACCCAAGATGGCACAATGGGTGGTGGTGCAGATTTGATTGATTCAAGATTTGACAAACAGGAAGTTCAAGGGATGCTTCAGAGATGGGATAACATATTAACACCGACTCCATGGGCTAATATAACATACAAAGAAGCAATTATTATATTGGGCACGCAGCATGATATCAAGCCATTCACAATGAAACCTGAATTGGGTAGCTCTATATCAACACAGCAAGAAAAATGGCTAGCCGGTGAGCACTTCAAAGGTCCAGTTTTCGTTACAGATTATCCCAAATCGCAGAAACCTTTCTATATGAAAGAATCCTCCAAAGACAGTGACACAGTTGCTTGTTTTGATTTATTGATGCCTGAAATCGGCGAGCTTATCGGAGGCTCCGTGAGGGTCCACGACCATAAGGAGTTGATGGAAGAGCTTAAAAGGAGAAACATGAACTTGGAGGACATGGCATGGTACATAAACTTGAGAGAAAATGGGACTGTTCCTCATGGAGGATTTGGCATGGGGTTCGAGAGATTGCTCTGTTACTTGGCCAATGTGGAAAACATCCGAGACGTGATCCCGTTCCCACGCGCAGCTGGTGATTGTCAATGTTGAAACATCGTCTGAAGTTGCGTATAAATTGTATATAGAATAGATTTATTTCCCAGGTGAAATATGTTTGTAATGCTGAATTGGTGTCTGGATGTGGATTTTTGGCTATATGTGGTTATGAACACCGGCTCTCAATTTTTCATCGAAGTAAATTGCTAAACAATCTCCCTGAAAAGACTTTTCATCGAATTGACCAAGTTGCAATGAATTTTAGCTGTTTTTTCATACTCAAATCAAACAAAAATGGATCAACTTAATGCCCGTGAACAACAAGAGTTTCAACAATTGGTTGAACAGAAACAAATGAAGGATTTCATGAGATTGTACTCCAATATCGTTGGTAAATGTTTCAATGATTGTGTTAATGATTTCACTTCCAAAAATTTGACTTCTAAGGAAGAATCTTGTATTATGAAATGTTCAGAAAAGTTCTTGAAGCACAGTGAACGTGTTGGTCAACGTTTCCAGGAACAAAAGTATGTTTTTTCCTTAGTTTTTATCAATTTTTTGTCAATTTTTATGAATATTTCGTGAATATTTGTACTAACTTTTAGTGCTTTGTTGATGCAAAACATGAGTCAACGTTAAGATAATGAGATATGCTTCGCTTTATGATAGAAAACCAACTGTTACGAATGGGATTTATTTAATGTTATTTTGTACATACACCTTGAAAAACATTATTCATAGTTACAAGATATTTGTAGATTACTCATTTCAATTCGTTACTCTTTCACACAAGATCAATCTCTAATTGCATCCCTCTCAGCTTCTTTGAATAGCGATATCATATTATCAACATCATCCTTCATGGATTTAGTTAAATCAACTAAATCGGTACCTTCCTTATTATACATCAAACAGTTGGCAAACATCAACATGATCTCTCTTTCTAATGATAATGTATCTATTATCTCACCATCTTTGATTGCCTTTCTTATGCTTTTCAAATCTGTAGGTTCCAACACTAGAGAGTAGTAATCAGGAGCATCATTCTCATTAACTGGTGCTAAGAACGCAGAGGCATACCGATGTGAAGCAATATTTGATATTAATGGATTGGCAATTGACTGGAATCTCTTGTTTGGAACCATTGGTGATTTGGAACGTTTGCGAGGTAATTTTACATCCTCTTCTTTGATTATTGGCGATGCACTGGGTGATGTTCTTTGAGAAGGTGGAGTTACAGGTTCTGGTGTTGGGGCTGATGGTTCGTCCAAATCACTTTCCCCTTCTCTTGTGGGTGTCTTTGGAATAGGTTCTTCTTTTATCTCAGGACTGTTTGTATCTGATATCTCTTCTTCATTCGCTTGTACTTCTCGTTCGTCTTCCTTTGGTTCCTCACTTTCTGCAGGTTTCTCTATTTCTTTTATTTCCTCTTTACCTTCAACGATAGCCTCTTCTGGCTGCGCTATCACCTCTGGAGACTCATTTGCATCCAAAAATTCATCCTTACTCTCAATAACAGCCGGAGATGTTTCCAATTTACCAGCTGTACTCTCAGCATCTTGCGATTCGTTCAATTCTGCATCTTTACCTTCAGCTAACCATCCTGGAGCAGGTCTAAACTCCTCGTCCAACATAATATCCAGATCACCAGCCTCGATCAAATCTATCTCCTTCCGTTTCTTTGCATACGCAGTTTCATAGTTTTCTATATCCAGTATCAACTCGTCTTTATAAATGTCTAATGACTGTTTTAATAAAGTGGATATCGTCTTGACACAAGGAATAGATAAGGTGAGTGATTGCAGCAGCAGATCGTGCTGTATAGGGACGATCTCAGATATGTATGATATGATGTTTGTCTTGTCTAAAGTCTGTTCTAATGCTTTGGTTAAGTATGATCCGTTCATGGTGTCCATCAACAGCGATATGTCTATTTTCAAACCGTCTTTCGAGTGGTGAAGCAAACTCTGGCAAACCAATATCTTCTGGATCTCTGTAACTGCGGTCTCCATGTTGAATATCTCTCTCAGTGTAAATTCCAGACACCTTAAAATCTCTCATCTTTTTTTGATGTTTTTGATGTTTTTTTGAACAGTAAATTTCCGATGTCGTTTTTCCTGGTCTCTAATAATTTCGTGTACCGCTCAATATCAAACGCGTAACTTTTCAATACACAAAAATATCAGATTTTTGATCAGTGGGAAAACTGTTTTTTATCAACGGAAAAGACAACAGAAAATGACTGTTTCAGACAACGAAGAGCACGAGCTTAATGGGATCGCAAACCTGGAGGAGGCACAAGTCCCCACTTATTATCCGCTCCACAGAGACTTCATTGGAACGGTAGAGTCTTTGAAACCTGACGAATTCGCAGCAAAGGAGATTGATGAGTCTATCAAGACATTGATAAAAAGCGCTGAGGAGTATATAGAAAACTCGCTCATGAGTAAGCTAGAAGTCAGCACTGAAGTGTTGAAAACCGCCTTGGACTCGTTGGACAGTCTCTTGAACTCCGGAAAATCGTTCAAAGTCTATAAGAACTCATTGGTCGCTTCAAAGGCCACTATACGGAACAAAGCTAGATCGGAAGAGCCTCTATCGTTTGAAACCTTGGACCACTATGTCTCCATAGACTTGAATGTCAATCCACAGATAACAGATGTCTTTGCAGATAATTACTCACATGAAATCAGTTTATCAGATAACACACCTGAATACCAAATATCAAGAAACAAAGACTATCGCTACTTGAAAAACGCGGTTTTTGTGCTCAATAATCCAGAAGAGCCCTTGCCTGATGAAAACGAGGACGACGATTTGGCAATTGAAGGTGGTAAGATCTCCTTAAAGGATCCAATAACAATGAAGCTTTTCGAGAAACCTGTCATGTGTCGCAAATGTAACCATGTCTATGAAGAGGAAATCATTTTAAATAACATAAGGCAGCGTGACTCGCATTGTCCTGTTAGTGGGTGTTCGGCGATTATAACTATTGGTGATTTGCAGCCTGATAAATTGATGAGGTTGAGATTGCTTGCTTATAAAAATGCAACCAAAAAATCTGATGATAATTTAGATAGATTGTGATAATGATAATTGGTGACTACTCAAAGAGAAAAATAACTGTAGTATTTTATATGTACAACCTTATATACGATTATTTTGTATGCCATATCTCATTGAATTTGTTGAGCATCTGCTCTTTATCACATTCCACTTCCATTCTCACATTCTGCCATCTTCGGGGCAACCTACTGGTATCTTGCGCGTATATCTTAGCAATACATCTTTCAATCAAATCCAAAGTAAATCGTATATCCCCAACAGCACCTATCGCGACCAATTCCTTCACTAACACCAATCCATCCCAGGGTTCTTTAGGATTCTTGATGAATCCAAATGTGATTATCTTGATTACCGTATTTTTATCAAATATAATTTTTAGAGGATGTGATTCGTCCTTTAGCAACATGAGTTCTTCTCTGGAGATTAATTGTGCTACTTTAGTAGTTATAGCTCTAAGCTCCCCGAATGTGTTCCCGTATCCAATTCTGATTATGATCCATTTCCATAATAAGGGTTTCACGGAGTTTTTGCATCTTCCATAGCAGAGTGTTGCCATTCTTAGTATGGCGTATGTGGTTATTTCTTGACTTTCCGCTAATCTAGTGTTTCGCAAAGCTGTGCGTATCAATGACGATACCATAAAAGCTCTAGGACGAAAATCTGGTGTCTTTAGAGCATCTTCCAATATTGATAACGATTTGCGAATATCTCCTAATCTGAGGTATGTTTGGATCAAAGTATCACTGAATTCATTTTGGAAAAATTTTGAATCTTTCTGTTTAACAAACTCTTCAAAATTTTGCAAATATTTTAATTTCAATTGTGAATCTGAACATGCTAACCCATTGAAGAATTGAGGTGTTAGTATTTGTTTCATGGTATTTGGATTATCTGCTATGAATTTGGTTGATATTTCATATGTAGCTTTCAAATACCCTTGTGAAGCTAAAGCGTTCAAAAGTAAGCTATAAGTTTCGGGCTCTAATTGAATTTTTTTAGCTGCCGCGTCCGATAAAAGTTTTGAAAACTCTTCTGGGTCTTTAATCACTCTAGCTGATTTCGCTGAAAATAACAGCGAATGATCAGAGTCTGTATGTTTTGCAGCCAATTCTTCAATATCTGCAGTGTCCATTTTAAGGCAACTGGCATATACGGTTTTCCAAAACTCAGGAGACTTGACATAAGAATTTGCAGAAAGAAGTCTTAATAAATGCTCCAATGATTGTCTCGGGTCGGGCAAAATGTTCACAGCCCATAGTAGGTGATCTATCGTCTCAGTTTTGGTATTGTCATTATTAAAATTGTACCAAACTTCTTTTGTATGAAGAATATTCAATAATTTAAATAGAAATGCAACTTTGTTGTACTTCACCAACATCCGTATCCAACCATTCAACATCGCGGTGTCTCTTGGCCACCATCCGCTTCGCATAAGGAGGAAAACGTACCTTGTGGCAGTATTCAAGTCACCTGCTTCATTGGTCAAGACATAGATCATAGAACCCACAAGTTTATCACGTTCTCTACCAGATAAATTTGTATAAATGAGATATAGCGAATGCATAGCATCTCTGGATGTGCTCAAGAAGTAACTTGAAGCCACCATATTGTATGACCTTGATGGGAAATGCACAATTTGAGAGAAAATTTTCTTGATATCTTCGAATCTCTCCTGTTGAACCAATGTGGATATCAATCTACTTGATAAGTTCTCAAAGAAAGGCAGGTGTATTTGTGAACCCTGTGGTATCTTTCGGCTCAATTGGAAAACATTGGAGCATATCAGTGGATCCAGAACCATCAATTTCAAAGTTGCAGCCCAAAATATATCAAATGGGGTGCCGTTAGCGTGTATATAAGCTTGTATTGAATCAATATCTGGTGTTCGAGACCAGAGCTGTACAAGTTGGCTAGTTTCTATCTTAGCTAGCTCGTCATCCTTTATATGACTGGGGATGCTAAAAGTCTGGTTGAGCGAAACTGACTGTTGTAGTCTCTCTTTAGTCCTCAAGTATGGTAGTATTTCTTTGTATAAAGGACGGCTTTTTGGTTTTTTAGGGCCTCGAGCAGCAGCAGCAGCAGCAGCAGTTGTATGAAACAGGGCGGAGGAGGAGCAAAAGCGAAGGTGTAGTGTGCGTCCCCTGGTGAACATCTGTAGGGGACACTGGATTCGTTTCAAGCTTAGTTGTGTATCAGTTTGAGCAGCAAATAAATCTGTGACAAATATTTTCCATCTTGATCTTTTCTACAGTGAAGTATTTTGATTAATTGTGTCGCCATCGCTCGAAACCGCACCCCGATTCCATTATCAAGAAACATATATTTGATCTTTTCTTGGGCGTCTAATTATTTGCTGTCAAGAAGAGAATAAAACACGAAAGAAAGCAAGAAAAATGGGTCTGAGATACGACGTGGATGTCCCTATAACGGATCTCGATGAGAACGAAGAAGAGATGATCAATGAGGTGCTAGACAACTCGCTATTCGATGAGGATTTCATCTTTGCGGACAGACCAGCACCCAAGTTCCAGTTCATCTCCAAATTGAAGAACTTTTTGACACCCAATCAAGGAGGAAAGGACAAAAGACTCTACAGCGGAGAGTCGTATGAGTTGCAAAACACACGTTTCGTTGACGATGGTTCAGACAGTTTCACCATTTATAGTGAGACTGAGGAGGATACCTATCGCCCTGATATCGAGTTGCAAAACACCAAAAAGACACTAAAGAAATACCAATTCATTTTGATAATATTCATCACATTGACCACATTACTAGGTGTATCTACACTCGTCACGAAGAAAGACACAAAAGATGATTTCTCACAAAAAATTTCATCAGTTACACCGAAACCAATCTTATCAAACACAACTCACGATTTCTACCCAACAACATTAATGATCTCAATAGATGGGTTGCATCCACATTATATCAGTGCAAATGTGACACCCATACTCCATAACATGATGGTTCACTCATACGGAGCACCCTATATGGTACCATCATTCCCATCATCCACATTCCCAAATCATTGGACCATGGTTACTGGTTTATACCCATCAGAACACGGAATCGTTGGAAATTCATTCTTTGACCCTATATCAGGCCAGCAGTTTATCAACACTAACCCACAGTTAAGTTTAAAGGAAGAGTTTTGGGGCGGTGAAGCTATATGGAGGACAGCTGCGTTCCAAGGTGTTAGTTCAGCGATACACATGTGGCCAGGTAGTGAAGTGCCTTTTAAAACGGGCCAACCATTGGAAGTTGATGCTTATAATGGGAGTGAATTATTATCTAGTAAAGTGGATAGGATATTTGACTGGTTGGATAAAGAAATTGATTCAAGACCTGAGTTAATTCTCACGTATGTCCCTACGATTGATTCATTGGGGCACAAGTATGGTGTCTCAGGAGATGTTTTGGATGAAGGATTAACTTATGTGGATAATTTCATCGATAGCATATTGATCGGGTTGAAAGAGCGTAATGTGCTTGATATAGTTAACGTTATTGTTGTCTCAGACCACGGTATGGCCCCCACATCAAATGACAGATTGATCTACCTAGATGATATACTAGATTTAGAAAAAATCGAACATATAGACGGATGGCCTTTATTTGGATTACGACCATATGAGCAATATTCCGTACAAGAAATATATCAAGAATTATCGAAAAACCATAACGAAGACGATGATCCACATTACCAAGTTTACTTACGTGATGAAATGCCCGAGGAATGGAATTTTGGTGGTGTCGATACAAAATATCAAGATAGAATCGCGCCAGTTTGGGTCGTACCTGATGTTGGATATTCCGTCACAACACATAAAGACATGCAAAATAAAAACGGTGATTATTCACCCAAGGGTGTACATGGTTATAATAACACAGAGGTTTTGATGAGAGCTACATTCTTGGGTCATGGTCCATATTTTAAGAAACATTTAGGTGATGGGTCAATCAAAGTTGAACCTTTTTATAATACAGAGGTGTATAATATTGTATGTGACACATTGAATATCGTGCCTGCACCCAATAATGGTACAGGTGATATAATATCCAAGTCTAATGTCTTACCACAAAATTGGCAGGATGATTTAAGTTATCCTGGTGTTGAATTTGGTGCAGATATAATGAGACAAAATGCAACTTATGATATGATTTGGAGAGTACATGAAGATATCCCTGATGCTGAAATACCTACCGAACCGTCATCATCGTTAATTTTGGAAGAATCCAAAATTGGTACAATTACTCCTGAGAGCATGCCTGTGCCCAGTGATTTTTCCTATTCCTCTGAAACAAGTTTCATTTCAACTGATATAGCTTCACTTTCAATTTCAAGTAGACCAGATAGCACGTTGAGTACATCAACAACAGGTAAGCCCAAACATGGATTTATGGATTTAATCGATGAGTTTATAGATAAAATTGGTGATACTTATGAAGAGATTGAAGATGCTATTGAAGATGCATTTGATAGGAAGAACGGTGAAGAAGATGATGAAGATTAGTTATAACTGCTTTATATATGATACCCTAAATAATATTCTTACCAACTGTCATAATGTATTATATTAAAATGAAAATTGCATCTAAAGATGAGTTCAAAATTGGGTGGTCGCAACTTGATGCTTGTACGACAATGCTATTGATTAGCGACACTACAAAACATATAAAACATGACACATAAATTAAAAAATAGCTATCTCACATCTTGGCTTTTTTATTCTGCCATCCAAATTCCAATTTTGTCCCAGCACCACTATCAATAATAACATTAATCAACGTACTTTCCCCCTTCTTGTAATTGCCCAATGCAAACTCAACACTATCTTTCAAATCATCTTCAGTTTTGACTAATACTCCATTGATACCCAAACTCTTAGCCATTAAATCATACCTCGTATCAAAACTTAATGCAGTTGAAGGTAAGATCTTGGAGTTTGTATTACCATATTCCTTTTGGTCAACACCATGGTATACCCCACTATTATTCATAACAACCACAATAATAGGTAAATGCGATCTAAAACAAGTCTCCAACTCCATCCCACTGAACCCAAACGCCGAATCACCTTCAATAGCAATCACGATATTTTGAGGTTGTGCCAATTTGGCTGCGATGGCATACCCGAGTCCAAGTCCCATCGTTGCGTTTGTCCCAGCGTCGAGTCTTTGCTTTGGTTTGTTCATTGAAAAGGACACACGCGCGACATCCATTGTATTTGCGCCTTCTGAAACGTATGTTATCTTGTCTTGTATATGGGATAATTTATCCTTGAGGATTTTGTAAACGCGGTGGTACTTCAATATTGGTCCAGTAAGGTTTTCAAGTTTTGATTGTTTTAGTTGGTTTGATTCACGTTTGAAGATTATGGATTGTGGGATTGATGGTGCAGTGTATCTTGATTTAAGTAACTCATTATTGATTTGTGTGATTATTGATGGGATATGGCCCACAAGTCCATATTCAATACTCTTGTTTGAGTTATTCCCAATCTCCTCACTGCTCACATCAACTTGGATAAATTTAACATTTTTTTGAAATCTAGGCGCTTCACCATGATGTAATATCCAATTCAATCTTGCACCAACTAATAATACAACATCAGCATTTTGTAAAGCACCAGACCTTGCAGAGTTTAAATTTAACGGGTTATCGTCGGGGATAACACCTTTCCCCATTGGTGTGGGCAAAAACGGTAATTTATGATCTTCAATTAATTTTATAAGTTGAGGTGATGCGTTTGTATATGATGCACCTTTCCCTATTATAACTAATGGATTGGAGGCATCAGCGAGTAATTTCGAAATCTTGGTGATTTGAGATTGTTCTGCAATGTTCTTTGGAACGTATGTGATTGGATGTATGTTTTGAAGAAGTTTTGGCAACTCATCAGATGAGAGTTCTTGTTGAATGATATTAGCAGGTAAATCAACATAAGTAGGACCAGGTTTGCCGAAATAACTAGTTCTGTAAGCTTTTTCAATCAAAAAGGGGACATGTGCCAATTCAAATGGTCTACCAGCAAACTTCGTATGTGGTTCCAAATAACTCACTTGGTCCAATTCTTGGAATCCACCTTTATACACTTCATCAACACTAGAAGAGCCAGCCAACACTAGTAAAGGCCATCCATTGGAAGTAGCATTTAGGATACCAGCAGCAGCATGGACCACACCAGGACCACCGACGACAAGTAGGACACCTGGTTTGCCTGTGAGATAACCGTACGCAGAGGCAGCGTAGGAGGCAGCCTGTTCGTTTCTGAAAGATATGAATTTGATACCATGAGCAATCATAGCGTCTGCCACTTCCACGACGGGGATCCCCACGATCCCAAATGCGACGTCTATGTCGAGTTGTTTGAGTGTCTGTGCGATCAACTGAGCGCCTGTTATCATTTTGCTTTGTTTTGTTCAATTAATTGGTGCAACTTATAGAAGGAAATGTACTAGGAATTGCTTCAATATAAATACGAATATCGATATAATGGCAATCGGTTCGGACCGATTAGTTGCACTTATTAATTTGAGCTCACTTCAAATCTGCTCAAAAACTCCAAAGGAAGTGTTCCGTGTTGTTGTATTGGATTGTTGTGCTGTTTGCAGGATGAACCGACAGACCACAGACAGTTTATACTAGAAAGTGAAATAGAAACAGAAATATTAGGTGGAAATTGTAGCGCTTGACACTCGCGGTAAATAACTCGATCAGCTAAAAATATTTCCAGTCGATTTTTTGCTGAGATCAAAAGTTGATCTGGATTTTGGTCAATATCTTGCTCATAAAAACACGAAAACATGAGCAGATGCCACTCACATTCGAACAGATCCAGGACCCGCTGCAGGACAAGGACACACAGGAACAGGTCAGAAACCACATTGAGCAGCACAGACAGCTTCTCCTTGACCACGACACCAGAGTGGTGAGTGCGTCTTCAGCGGGTATCAGAGCGTTGTTGGTGCAAATACAAACCATCTACTTGAGAACTCCACTCAAGCTCTTCAGACCTTCCCGCTTCGACTACTTGGCATCAGCGAGAGCTGATGATTTGGCTAACAAGCCATACTCGTTCCGCACGCATTCCTCCATTGGACTCTTGTCCTCTGCCGTCAAGAAACACGGATGGAGATTCATTCCTGATCAAGTGCTCCCCCCGTTGATTGCAAACAGTGCCACAGGTCTTGTGCTCTACGCAACGTACTTGTCCTCCCTCCAGTTCTTCAATAGAACTAATCTGGGTGATGTTTCAAGCTTGCCTCCACAAGATGTGTTCCGAGCTGGGTTCATCGCTGGTGGTGTCCAGTCATTAGCCGCCGCCCCCATAGATGCCATATATACAAGATCTGGCACATCAGAGTTGCTCAAGGGGAAACCCCAAAGTTTATGGGTGTACGGATTCAACAAGCTAAAAGAAATTGGAATCATTGGTGTGTTTGCTGGTTTTGGTGTGTCTTTTGTTAAGGAAAGTTTGGGTTTTGCTGTATATTTCGCCACGTTTGAAGTTATCAAAAACCAAGGATATCAGTTGACATACAAACTAATCACAAGTTACGATAATTTCAAAATCCGCTGCCATAATTTGTTCTACTCGGATAAAATAATCATTGACAGTAATAAAAAATTTGCTAAAACCAGATCTTCCAAAATCTTACAATCCACATTTGTGCTATTGGCCGGTGTGTCAGCTGCATCTTCATTAATCGCAGTGCAGTACCCTTTATCCAAGATCCAAAAGATACATTTATCAAGACTAGAAGCTTTGGATATATACAATTCTGCATCCTCTTCTAGCAAGCCCAGCAACAAGAAGGTTCCATTTACTAAGATATACTATAATGCGTACCTTGATACGTGTATACATGTGGTTAAGATCAAAAGGAAATCCAAATTGTCCTGGTTTAAATGGGGTTATAAAGGTTTTATCAAAAATGCTATTGGAGTTGTTCCTTCTACTAGTATTGGATTAGTGGTTTTTGAAATTATGAGAAATAAGTTTTTCGATGATTAGCTGCTCCCTTATTTATTATTATTTATTATTTATTATTTATTGTCGACGCTGCTTGGTTTTCGTTTTTTGTTGCTTGTTTTTTGGTGGAACGGGATGTTTGATCCCAGTGATTTGTATATAGATTACAATTAATTAATAGACTTATTTTCAGAAATTACAGTTGATCATTACGAAGCGCTATCTGAATTACATATCTGATATAAATTCAACTCATCAGTCACTGGAAAAACTACAAATTAAGTAATTGCATTACATTTCAAATTGAGTGTATTTACAATGTTACAACTGACCAACTCTCTTCAAATAAGCATCCCATCCAGCTTTTCTATACCTCTCACCTTCAACTTTAGGATCTCTCCCTTTACCGAACAACCCTCTCCCAACAATAATAATATCACTCCCTGTAGAGACCACTTCACTAACAGGTCTATATTGTTGTCCCAACCCATCACCTTTATCATCCAATCCAACACCAGGGGTCATAACAATCCAATCAAAACCCTCGTCTCTACCACCCATATCTCTCTGTGCAATAAACCCAATAACAAAACTCTTATCTGTCTTGGCAATATCAATTGTCTTATTTGTGTATTCACCATAAGCTAATGATCCAACTGAAGATAATTCAGCCAACATCAATAATCCTCTTGGTTCAGTGGTTGTCTCTATAGCGGCCTCCTTCAATCCTTTAACTATCCCGGCTCCGGTGATACCATGTGCATTAGTTATATCAGACCATGTGGAGATCTTATATACACCACCGGAATATTGCGATTTGACAGTATTACCAATATCTGCGAATTTACGATCTTCAAAAATCATGAAATTGTATTTGGAAGCAAGTGCCAATAATGGTGTGATGGTACCTTCGTACGTGAAATCATCTATGATGTCAATATGAGTCTTGACGAGACATATATATGGACCTAATTGCTCAATTAACGATAAAAATTCTTTAGTGGTTCTGACATCGATGGATGCACATAAATTGGTTTTCTTGGAGTCCATTAATTTGAACAAGCGGCTTGCCACAGGGGATAGGTGAGTCAGAGCTCTTTGGGTGTAGGATAAGTTGCCGACCATGTTGGGGGAAAGTTTCAATAATTTATTTTATATAGGAAATTTATTGTAATTTTACTGCCATTGAAAAATAATGAATAATTTTTTTGAGTGATAGTTGTGGTGTCTGGATGTTTTAGGACATTTTCTTCTGTGTGAATTAGACAAGAATCAATAGAGGTAGTGTCATAAACAAGATTATATAATAATATCAGCACCGGCTGT